>JAOTRR010000018.1:19180216-19192074 GCA_028570945.1 Gogo arcuatus | reverse complement strand
TCAAAGATTATTTACAAATCACTGTTTTCAGTTTTAATTTCAATTTCAACATACCCTCCTGACTTTTTCTGATTTGGGGTTGTAGATCAAATCCATTGGAGTTTCATCTGAACACATGCTTCAATAGTAGAGAATTCAATAGTAGAGAATTTTCCTCATGCCTAATAGAGAGATTAGGCAAGAGGAAAATCTGACCTTTTGTAAAAATAAGTTAACATGGTAAATACCACAAATTTGCTTACATTTAAATAGGGACCTAGAAATAGTACAGAATCTTGAATATTAAATATCATGAGAGTGAACATTTACTTTCTTTGTTTTAAATGTTTCACAATTCTAAAACCCTCTGTTTATTTCCAATTTTAAATTAAACAAATCTCAAATTTTCAAATGTGATCTTAGACTTTTGGACTCCACTGTATCTGTCTGGGAAAACATTTCACATGGTGAAATATTTTATCATTTTCTACTATATAGTTGAAACGCTACCATACAGAAACTATAGCCTTTCCTAAATGGACATATGTTTCTCTTTTACAGATATCTCAACCACAAGTAAAAAGTTACAGCATTTTAAAGTTTAGTTACCCCAAAAGTGAAGAGAGAAGCTTGCTTCTAACTGCAGCATAGGTTTGTGTGAAAGTGAGTTATAAGCAGAAAAAACACAACTTTTTGTTTTTTTTGGTTTGCCAGAACTCAGCCACAGCAACATTTGATGGTTTTCCCAAACCACCACACATATGCAATGTATCTTTTCTTGTTATGTGCTACGTTCTGTTGCAAATCTGTAATGTAACTGACTGATGTGTGCAGTTCCAAAAATCATCACCTATTCCCACCCTGTTTCATTTAGTTTTTTTTCTTTCTTTCTTTTTCTTTCTTTCTCTCTCTTCTTGCATCCATTTCTGGGTCAGAAGACAGAATCATCACTGTTGACTGCTTGAACAGCTCTATGGTTGGATTATCAGCTGCATGTGTAAGTCACTCAGAAAGGAAAAAAAAAAAAAGAGCAGCTGCCAAGTAAATAAATGCAAATGTGAAAATAAAAATGTTTCCAGCAAATCTCGATCTTGTGTGAGTGGGTTGAAAATGCTGTCGGCAACGTGTATACCAACTGTTTTCTGGCACACACAAGTGTGCCTGCTGTGCTAACAGAAATATTTTAGTGGTAACACTCGCACATTCAAGCTGAGGTTGAGTACTTCAATGAGATACAGCCCAAAATACATGAGCCAGGTATTTTTGGATGTGGCCAACATCTATGCTCATAGAATTTACAGTGTGTACATCAAACATGTCAAATCAAAATCATACAAGTTTTCTTTCTCCCTTCTGTTTCCCCTAAGAACAGATTAGATGATGAGAAGCAAAATGATGCTGCAGAAAATTAAGACTATAAAAGTAGGTTGTTGACTACAAAAGAGCCTCAATGTATACTCTCTTTTTATTAAAAAAAAAGGGGGGGGGGGGGGTAAATCCAGCAACCTAAACCATCCTTCATGTTTTCCATAGGTACAACTTTACAACAGAAGGTTTCACTTTCACAAAATCTTCAAAGTAGAAGACCTTTAGAAAGCTATAACCATCCAAATAATCCTTACAGAACCATTTTTCTCTAGATTATCAGTCTCAGATTCAGCTGTTGACACTCTTGGCATTTGTAGCTGAAGGTCAGATTTTATACTCTGTAAACACTAGATTTAAGATAACCAGTTGATGCCAGTCGAACTTTCGCTAGATCATAAGTCAGGGTGCAAAGCCTGTCCTAAACCATGTGCTCAGAGTAGTGTGAAACTGGCACTTTATGGATTTTCTGGTGTACCACAGACATAACATGCTTTATACTGTAAGTACTAGTGTGTAAGGCAGTACAATCAAAACATTTTTCTCCACATGCAGTGAATCAGAGACATTAAGAATTTACACTTTGTTTATATGTTTATACGTAATGTGCTTCACAGAAGGCTTGTGAGCTTGTGTGCAATACACCATCATCCTATTAGGCCACCTAACTATCGTCGATTGATGATAGTATTGCCTGTGGCTTGGAGGGGTATTCTGCTGAGGCGGGAAAAGAAGGGGGTGTGGCCAGAAAATCGTACCACGGCATGAACATATTATGTTATTACAACTGAAAAAAATACCGGAAGCTGGTTACAAGTTGCCTGTAACCATTTACAGCATTTGGCACACACCCTTACCCAGAGTGACTTACATTTATGTCAGTTGAGGGTTAAGGGCCTTGCTCAAGGGCCCAACAGGAGAAGCTTCATGAAGCTGGGGTTTGAACTCATGACCTTCCAATTAGTAGTCCAACATCTTAACCATTGAACTACCATTTCCCTAGTCTGCCAACTTATTAATTATCCATTAACAAGGTCAGTAAACTGTAACTAAACTCTAAACTCATATGTAACTAACTAAACTCAAATTTATATAAACTATGCATGCATATGCTCTGTGGTGAACAACAGTGGAGACACTTCTTGAATTCTAGTATGGTGACATAACCCTAATAAACAGCATATTGTTTCTCTTTCACCACTAAGACCGATGTTTTGGTGCCCTTCTCCAAAGTCACACAACATTATTAAGGTTCATATAGGATGACAAAATAGGCAAAAAAGATCAAATATATTATGAGATACAACACAACTTATTTTGACGATCTTAAAGCTGCAGACACAACGTTTTCTGACAGAGATTTAAAACTTGATAGCCGTCATGATAGTTGGAATCTATCTGTGATTCCCGATATTATCATGAATCATCCCAAGCCTACTTCACGGTGGTGTGACGCACCTCAATGTTGTAAATATAGCACGAGCTACTCATTCTGAAACGCTGTCGCACCACACACATCATCCAATGCAACATTTTCCTATTCTGTATCAACTTAAACATTCCTTTTATTAAATTAAAAAAAAAACTTTTCATTTTCTTAATAATCAACAATACAATAGCTAACAAACATTCCTTTCATAAAAAATGAAAAACTTTCATAACAAATAGGACACTCCTTAATAACCATTTGTGAAGGCTGTAGTCAGGCTTAAACAGAAAACAACTACCTCCTTTTCTTCTTTTTCCTTTAGCTTACAGAAGTCTGTACATAGATAACTCCGATTTCTTGTTCAATCTATTTGTACAGTCAATCACACAGCAGCTCTTTCCCATTTTATAGATCTGTTTTTGTGTCTTTTCGCAGCATTAGAGCTATGTTACTTCCGCGTAGGGTGAAGTCACGCATATTCCCACTATTGTACATTATTGCGCTCTCTGCTGTCTAAACAATGCAATTACAGCTAGGGGAAACTAAGATTATACAGTCTGATAATAACCCTTATATCGTTATATGCCTTGACTGCAGACTGGATTTTACTAGGTAGATTAATTGGTGGGCACAAATGACAGATGATCATTTCAGAATCAGGAACACACAGTTATATAGAAACGCTGACAAAAATAAGCAAAATAAATTACAGTGCCAAGCCGTCATACAATGCTCCTACTAGCACAACATATCGAAGGTAAGCATATTGAGAGGAAATAAACATGCTCCCAAGACTCAAATAATATTTTTACATGCGATGCATGGACAGAACAATGCAGCTCATTGACAACAAGTTGGCCAGTGATTTGCTGACTTTTTGTAGAGAATGCAAACGCAGTTTGCAAACGCAGAGCAAACGTGCTCCATGACCGAGATCTCATTCTGTATTAATGCACTCAATTAGCTGACCATACATTATTACATTACATTAGCTACCACTTTCTAGCCTTGTCAGTTAAGTTTCCAGGCAACCAAAACATGGAAATGGGTATCATCTTGGAGCTTTTACTTGCTCACGGGGCTAGCTAAGGAATTTATGATTTGTCCATCCCTGTGGCTGTTATGGTTTATTTGGATCACAAGTATGAGATAGTCAACATTGAATCAGTTCAAAACTTTGCTCAGATTCAACTTTGCTCAATAATTTCTGATTATCTTCTGGGGCGTACTGTTCCCAAAACATATTTAACCGACTACACTACACGTTATTTGCATCAAACTGATTGAATTCCATGCCTCAGTTGTTTAATCTCTTTGCAAATAAAATGGAGCCCATGCAGTGTGCATTTTAACTGGCTTTTCTCCTTATCATTTTAATCACAAAGGCTTCTGTCTGTGTACACTATAGCGATTTATCCCCAACTATTTCTGCTTTTCATCAAAAAATATAATGCCCACTTAAGTTCATTTACGAGTCTTGTACATCACTTGCCTTCCCAGATATACTTGAGGTTAATCAAGGTCATTCAAGTTACTATAATGAATAAAATGCATACTTATTAAATGGCAAAGAGGGACAAATATGAAAAAAGGCTCCAGTACTACTTGCTAGAAATGTTTATTCCAAAAGATACTCAACAACAAAACAGATTATAATCAGATTCATAAAGCACTTAGTTTATCCACTTGTTTTAACTAAGTGGTGTTCCAAGAGTGCCAACATTTACTATAACCGCCCTGGGACGTTTCACTGTGTGCATCACTCCACTCGTCTGTGTTCACCACGCAAAATTCCACTTCCTAGTTCGAAGCAGTTACTACAGTAGAGTTAACGACATCATCAGCAGACATGGCAAATATGTTTTCAGGAGTATAACTTTTGACTTAAAATATTAAAGCGTGTCAGTTGAAGATGAAAAAGAAGAATGGATGCCGATTTTACCGGACGCACCTTTAACAAGAACGTACAAAATCAGTGTGAGCAAGCTAGCCAGCCAGCCAGCCAGCCGACGTGCTATAAAGAGAGTGTGGCTTCTTTGGGATCTATTCTTGCTAGCGGAGCAAAAATAAATAGAACATTTGACCATATTGCGTAAGAAATGTCATTTATTCGATATTAATTTCTTGCTCATAGAACTGTTGTATAGAAGCAATATCACACTCAGAATCGTATGGCTATACTGAATATCAGTAGGTAATCGCAGTCGTACCGATATTCAGTATAACCGCACCCTTAGTACATCACAGGTCATAACATTCAACAGACACTTAATGGAGTGCTGTGACTGAACCCACTATGCAGGTTCTACAGGACCATTATGCTGTACCCAACTTACCTGTGAATGTGACATGTTGCTTTATTGTACAAGTCACACCAACTGGTAGAGATCAAAAATGATCGCAGTGCAGAACACTGCATCCATACCAGTCCTTGACTGAAAACTGGGCACCAGTTTTACACAGATCATCACATATCTACAGTAACTAAACATTGGACGTTACATTACTAGAAGACAGGGACTTTTGATCAAGATGTTTAACCAATACCAAGAAGCCCCTCACAGATATCAAACACGCAGTCAAGTGTATAAAGAACCAAGCAGTAAATAAATTGGATTTCCCCTTAAAAGTGAAATAGAGTCTGGAGTGACCCACTACACAATGTTGTTTATTAGCAACGTCTGACAATGAAATGTACAGCCTTCAGTGTAGCAGCATGGGGAAGGAAAGAAAGCTAAGAGCTTCCCATCTCCTAATGAAGTGCGTTATGTGATAGCAATCTAATACAGTCTACAGCCTAGTGGCTATAAATTCAAAGCCACAGAAGGCAAATATTGCAGTCAGATTTCATTCATGTGATCTGTGAGGCTGCACATGTGAGAAGCCTCTATGCTCATCAATCAATGCTTTCTGCCTTCAATCGGCTCCGCTCAATTCAATTTAATTAACTCCCATCTTAATGGAGGGATTCATATCTCCATACACACTCTGTACACGGCTGGTACTGCTAGCATATGACTGTGGTTTAAATAAAAATCTACTTACTTGAATTAAAAGAAGCACTGCATGCACCATTCTGAATTAAATGAGGTAATTGGATTAACGAGTCCAGCCTTGTATAACGCGACTTCATCTGATCATGTAAAATGCTTTAAATGGAAACAATGGCATTATAATATTTTCCCCTTCCGGTTACACACCATACTAAATCCAAAGATGTACAGTGTGACAATATTACAAGTAAAAGAAAGTAATATGGTGCTATTATGAAAAACAAGGGAGACACAACTATGCAAAAAGAACTTAACGCATGTGGTCTAGACTAAGATTCGTCTCAAAACTCTTTTGTTTACTCAGAAGTTAGTCATTTGTATGGCACAGGGGATACAGTACTGACTTCTATGAAAAGTAGCAGTAACTATTTCAACTATTTTTACACAGAAAGCTACATGCTACCAGATAAAAGGATAAAGTAACCTCTACTATTCATTATGAAATGATTACTATATTAAGAAGTAAAACAAGACAGGTTGGTATGATGGAGCCCAATGCAAATTACTGTTACCAACGCAAACTTGATTATTGTCCTGTAAAAGCATATCCTGAAGGGTTTTATTTCTCATTCACTGTGATTTGCCAAACTTTACATTTTTTATTTATTGAAGAATTAATTTTTAGTCATTTTTAGTTACATTTAATGTTGTCGAACATCTACAAAACAAGTTAGTTTCTGTTATCGCTTATGTTGTAACAGCTATAAACAGTCTTTCCCTCACTTCTTCTTGAAGTTAATAAGACAACAAAAATGTAGCTTGTTACCAAGAAAGCACATCATCCATCACTAGACTTGCCCATGGCGGAAAACCTAAAGGAACAACCGTGTATTTGGGGGAGGGGGGTGGGGATTTGGGTTGACAACGTTAAGGTCTCAGGTGGTGTCGAAAAAATATTTTGAGTCTTTGTAAAGCAAAACAAAGACAAGACCAAGTGAGGTTTCACCTGAGTTTATGACAAGAACAAGACCATTGATTTTTGGTCTCAAGACCGGTCTCCAGAACCACAACACTAGAAATTCATCATTATACTTTCGACATGACATGAAGTCCTAGTGCTTGTCCTGTCATAGCCCTAATATTTTATTGGTTTTTATATTATGGACATTTTAGCTGTTTCAGTATTCTAAATTTTACTACCTTTCCATATTTTCTAGCACCAGTGGTACCTTCAAAGACAAAGACAATGTAGTGCCCTGTAACCCAATGTGCAGAAATGCGCAGAAGACAAATGCAATGGTTTAGGGGAACCAAATGCAAGTAGAAACTAAAAATTTGCGTAAACACCTGGGGGTCGTCAGAGAATCCATGGCATACAGCAGTTCAGAGGAATTAACAGGAGCCAAATATTTGGGTCATCACATTCCTGTGTCAAAACTAATTTACATAAAAATCTCAGTATGATATCTTGCCTTTCCTGCTGTTGCCAGAACTACAGAACCAGGTTGTGCATGAAATAAACGTTCGCCTATGGCTTTTTTCATTTAATAGTGCAAAGAATATACAACAACATCAGGGGAAACATATGGAACTGGCAGAAACAGTCATAATAAACCCATTGCAGAATATAATTTATATTCAGCAGGGCAGAGTACAAGGTTCTATGGTAAACCCATTTTTCTGATGCAAATCAAGCACTCAGTACTGAGCTTGTGAATTCCTCATCACAGGGGAGCACTAATGCAAAAGAAAAGTGACACAAAATGAGGCTAAAATTACAGAGGAAAATCACAGTCCACATACAGTACAATCAAAAGAATTGTTCAGTACTCAAAAGAAAATTACACACCCTATTCAGTACAATCAAACGAAGCCACATTACTCTCAGCAACACTGTATCTCTCTCGCCGACATGTTTATTAAGAGAAAATCAGCCGATGTCTGTTGCTCTCTTCCACAGAATCAGAAGCACCAATGGCAATTCCCACTATGTTAAGTGCTCAATGAATTCAGCAGAAGCGTTCAGTCTTCATCTGGTCCATTCTACAATCTGTGCTGAGCCAAAAAACAGAGGCGTGCCACTTCCAGCACTGTGCACCTGCACTGCAAAGCTTCCATCATCTCACACACTGTTAGAGGACATGTGCAATTACCAGGTGCCAGTCTCATACAAGCCAACCGGGCTTGCTGAAATGGCCAGTTTCTGAGTGCTATTTCTGTTGTTCTGAGGGTGTGCTCATTTCAGTTGGTTATTTTGTAATACAT
Organism: Gogo arcuatus; assembly: GCA_028570945.1. Taxonomy (NCBI): domain Eukaryota; kingdom Metazoa; phylum Chordata; class Actinopteri; order Siluriformes; family Anchariidae; genus Gogo; species Gogo arcuatus. Next base: position 19,184,043 of record JAOTRR010000018.1, on the reverse strand, counting down.
ACATGAGAAACACAATTCATTTTTACATGCTTTCTTGAAAATGAGGCACAATGTCCAGACTACATACATAAAATTAGATTTACATGTGACCACACTGGCCTCAGTTATATCGAGCATGGCCACTGTCCATCTAAAATGCTTTTTTTCAAAGAGACAACAAAGGCACTAGGATTAGACTTAAGTCAACAACCACCAGCACAAGCCATGTGCAGAAAGAAATGCTAAATATGGATCATCTAACAAACCATCTAAGCCAGATCAAAAACCACATAGATATCAGACAAAGATACTCTCATCTAACAAAAAAAGTGTCAACGGAATGGCATCCAAATAGCAGATTGGGAAACACTGTTTATCTTTGGATGCCATGATTTAGCATAACTTAGACTGAGCTGCTAGTCAAGTATGGCAAACGTGTTCCTACAGCTATTAACCATTTTATTACCATACAGGTGCCTACTGTAGGTTTATTAATGGCTGTAGTCCATTGTGTGGCACAAAATATTGAGAATGCAATACTTTTTCAATACTAAAACTGACAAATTCCTCTTTCAAGCCCATTTGCATATCTGCAACATACGATTAAAGCATTTTGTTCAGTAGCATGTGTCAGTATAAGCTCCTGAAACAAATCAACACAGAAATACAACATGGTATAATACATCCGTGTGATGTACATCAAACGGTAGCAAGTGTTATGTATTTTTCTTTTTTGTTTTATAATTTTTGTAGTTTTATTATTGTGATACTATTCATGCTATTAAACAGTGTTATCACACGAAGGTTATATCGGTTGCTATGTACAATTTGGCAATGGAAAGGGACCATGATAGGATTGCTGCTGTGTCTGATACATTTACATTGGAACAACCTTACCACTATCACATCAGTGTTATTACTGTGCTGAGAAAGGTCCATCTGCTTAACGGTGCTCCCTTTCCAATGATACATGGGATAAAAGAAGGCTTACTGCACATAGCAATAGATGGGCTACAGTCAGTATATATGGTAAGCCTACCTAATAAAATTAGAACTAATGCTGTGTTCAGATTGTCCACTTGTTTATTCACTCACTATATAGTGTTCACGACATAGAACACTCACTAGGGGATGAGGGCAGACAGCTGTTGATACATTTTGGACACTAGGGGATGCTATGCTGCTACATAATTATGCGCCAGATAATCGTAATTATTATCTCTGTCGCATAAACAAATGCCAGAATATGGACACCATCGTTGCTATTTTTGGATAAGTACACGTTGTAACTGACCCATCTCTTCACAACACTGAATTAAAAATAAAAGTTTTAATTCAACTCTACAACTCTCATGGCAGGCCACAAACCTCTCATGACGGTTTAAGCCGACAGCTTCTGGACACTACATTTTGGTGTGCCTCGTGACATTTTGTAGTGCATTATACAGCGAATGGAATTTACAGTTGAGAATTTAAACAGCACTGCAAAATGACTATATCCGCTTGTTAAGTCCGATGTCAATCGCCATTTCTGAGGCCAAAGCCCCTTCAGTGTTGCCAACGTAGAGACTGTCATTAGATTTGGCAATTTTTTTAGACCGCTTTATTGACTTTAATTTTAAAAAAGCCTAGCGACTGGCGATCACTGATCACCACTTTTTGTCCCACCCTCTCAACGCTTTGCTCTTCGTTTTAAACTTTCTTTTTGGAGATATTACATTTTATAAGTACTAAAAGCAAGTAAATGTTTTCCTTCATGGCAGCTGCATAGTTTTCTGTTTTTTTTTTAACTCCGCTCTATTGAAACAAGGGACACAGGACTGCGGCATGTTGAAAAGACGAGGCTTGGCCCCAGAAATACGATCGTTACGTCACGGCTTAACAAGCGGATAGTGGGCGGCTGGATGTTCCGAACACAGCATAAGTGAGTTTAGTATAAATACGCAGGTGCTTATAGAAAATCTCACGCGCTGATTGGTCGAGAAATTAGGACTATTTCTCGATAATCACCTAGAGCCACTCAGCAAAATGGCTGCCAATCGCTTTGTCACCGTAAGTGACAAAAATATACAGAATTACAAATTATGAAAGAGCATGCTGTTCCTAAAAGCACTAAAGATGCTACAAAGTTTGGTCTAAAACTATTCAAAGATAAGGTGGAATTGTGATTTATTTTATCTACTTCAAAACAAAGTATTTTATGTGAATCGGCATAGATAAGTGACAAGTCTGCGCACCTTCATTACATTTGCATGCCGCTTTTGAAGTTTTAAATAAATTATTTTTTTGAATGCATTTTTTTTTATTTTCTTGAAATAATCACCGGTGTTTTTATATTAAAACAACTATTCGCCTCAGGCGAAGTGAATGTCGGTGAATAATGAACTTCATCTTGGTTATTATTCACTGATATTCACTTCGCTTTCAGCGAATAATTGTTAAATATTTCACCTGCTGAGAGGTTTTAGATTATAGGCACGAGTTCTGGTTACCAATGTGAAGGATCTTCGACCATCTTCAATGAGTGCTTTTACCATTTTTTAAACACCATGCAGAAATCTAGCACTTTAATACAATTAAAGTATAAAATTTAACCTTTTTTTAATCAGCCCGAGTCAAGATACATTTTTAGTTCTCTCATTCGAATAAAGGAGACAAAACCACAGTGTCCCAGTGAAAGTAAAGTATGCACCTTGAATATTTTTCAAGGTTTTTGCTAAAAACACATCTGTCTCTCATGTGGGTTCACAGGTGATAAATCTTACACTGTTCAGGTCCTATAGTGTATATTTCTAATACAAAAGGTACCAACAGTGTAAATTTACTCAAGAAAACTTACTGTTTCCAAAGAAAAAAAAAAGTTTTTCACTATACTTAATACTTAAGCTCAAAGACCATTCAGCCAGCTAATTTCTTGCTCAGTTAGGCAGATGTAGATTGTGTTCAAGCTACTCAAGCAGTATTAGAAAACTTACTGTTACACACACACACACAAAACAATGCCACACCCCCAGTATACTTCATATTTGAGCTCAGGCTGATAGCCAGCCTGTACAGACCATGTACACAACCTGTTAGCAAACCAGCTAAATACAACCAGCCTGTAGACATATACATATATTTTATATGTAGATATCGTAGATATTTTTTTTTCTTCGGCCAGCTAATTTCTCGCTCAGTTAGTCAGATGTAGATTTTATTGCTACCTAGAAAGTGAGGCTAATTCAGAAAAACCAAGCCAAAGCTTAGCATCAATTACTCTGCACGTGCCTAAAGACATTTCCCTTGCAAAAGAAACAGGCTTGGAGAAGTGTTTAGCTGAAGCACTGCTTCATGCACTAACTTGTGCACACGAGTTTGGCTGTCGTGTGCATTAACCTTCATGTCATCTACATCTAAATCGAGGTGCATGCATGAAGCATGGTCCTGAGTGGCAGGATTTTCTTACCCAGCTTTGCTCGGGACTCCTCCAGTTTGCGGATCTGGTTCTCGATGAAGAGCATGGCCAGCGCAAAAAGCACCAGAGCCAAGAGCTGAAACTTGGGCGGCATCATGGTCCTCAGGAGCCCCATTAAACCACACTACAGAAAGATGATGATGATGATGAGGAGGAGGAGGAGGAGGAGGATCTAGTATCTGCATGTCATGCCGCAAATACAGGCTCAAAAATCGTGCAGTGATCAGACACACATGCACGAACACAGCCGGAACACTGGGGCTAAAAGTGCAGAAAATGATGCCCGAGGATTAGTCTGCAAGCCGACTTCATGAAGTGCATTGCATTTCAGTTGTGCCTATGTGTGTGTGTGTGTGTGTGTGTGTGTGTGTGTGTGTGTGTGTGTGTGTGT
>JAOTRR010000018.1:19081443-19092651 GCA_028570945.1 Gogo arcuatus | reverse complement strand
CTTTAAAATGTCTCATGTCAGTGGTATAGACTGGTATTTTTCTTATTTTTGTAAAGAACACAGTTATTGAATATGCCACAGGTCATTATTTTAGTCTTGGTAACATATATATTTGAGTAATTATTAAATTATTTTATACAAAAATGTATATTTGTCCTGTTACATTAGTTATGACAGGTGTATTTTAGCTCATGAAATAAATAAAAACTACAAGGTTATTTTCAATGCATGTTTTATTGAAACTATAAGTGTGTAACATTAATATACATACAACAAAGTCTGTCAATTTTGATTTTCAAATTTTGACCCCTTTGTCCTGTTTATATGACTCTAAAGCAAATTATGAGCCACATACTCTGCATACACAGTATATCTGTAACCATAAGTAGAATGAAATAAAAAAAAGTCAAGGTATGATGTCAAGTACAGTTTTTACTAGAATATCTACTTAGAATTTGATTAAAATCAGACTTGTGAAGCCAGTCCAAAAAATATCACCTAGTGACAAACCCACTTCACTTGAATAGTAAAGCACACAGGGAAGCAGAAAAGAATTAGCTTTAGGTAGTGGTTAATTTTCTTTCAGATCTTAATTCATCTAAATACAACAACACTGGAAGATTTATACAATAAAAAATGAGATTTCTTCTTTCTTAAAAAAAAACCCAACTGCTATTATTTACAACCCCGTTTCCAAAACATTTGGGACGCTGTGTAAAATATAAATTAAAAACAGAATGCGATTATTTGCATTTCATTGAAAATGGTACAAAGACAACATATCAAATGTTGAAACTGAGAAATTTTATTGTTATTTGAAAAAAAAATGCTCATTTTGAATTTAATGCCAGCAACATGTTTCAAAAAAGTTGGGACGGGACATGTTTACCACTGTGTGGCATCACCTCTTTGTTTAGCACTCTGTACACATTTGGGAACTGAGGAGAGCAATTTCTGTAGTTTTGAAGGTGAAACGTTATCCCATTGTTGCCTGATATAGGCTTTCAGCTGCTCAACAGTTCAGGGTCTCCGAATTTCAAATTTCGATTCGTCACACCACAGGACAGTTTTCCACTTCATCTCAGTCCATCATAAATGAGGTCAGGCCCAGAGAAGGCAGTGGTGTTTCTGGATATTGTTTATATGCTTTCTTCTTCTTTGCATGGTAGAATTTTAACTTGCATTTGTGGATGCAGTTACAAACTGTGTTCACAGACAATGATTTTAGGAAGTGTTGCTGAGCCCATGCAGTGATTTCCACTATAGAACTGTGTCTGTTTTTAATGAACTGCTGCGTGAGGGCCTGAAATTCACGGGCATCCAGTATTGGTTTTCGGCCTTGTCCGTTGCACATTGTGAGAGCTATTGTCCATAACTATGAAACAACATGCTTTATTAAAGTAGAGAGGTTAAAGTATATTCTCAGCATAAGAACTCAGTTTTGGTCAATCCGATGAGTTTTCCCAGACCACTAGACATATTTCAAAAGATGTGACCCACTGCGTATACTGATGTATCATAACATGCCACTACAGCCTTAACAGATTGTCTTATCATTGTGTACCATCATACATATAAGATTGTATATTGCCACACCCTAACTATTACTGTAGGCCATTGTAATAGAAGTTAAGTAAGAAGTCAAGTAAGTCAAATCAAGTAAAATCAAGAAGGCTTTAATTAAAATTAAAAAATTAAAATTAAACTTAACTGCTGGTTAGAATTTCTATGAATATTACATGAGGTAAGATGGTTGAATCACTGATGGGAACTAGAGAAGCGTAGCCCAGACTATTTCTAACTAATGTTGCACTACTGCCTTGTAATGTGCCTCTCACAAGAGCTTTCTGAATGCCATGACTGTTTGTTAATTAAAGTGCCTTGCAGTTGATTGCAGGCCTAAAGGTCTTGAATTTGACTCACGAGGCAGTTCTTCACAGACCTACAGTACCAAGCACTAGAAAAAAGACAGAGAAAAAAGGGGAAAAGAAAACAAAGACAGAGTCCCCCAAAGCAGCACAATACCCACTGCTTAAGAAGACAAGAGACGTGCTTAAATGAATCATCCAGTTGGCTTAAACTGAACTTGGATGCCTCTGTTTCACAGCGTGTTTAAAGCATTCTCTTGCCTGTGGGGACTGCCATTCTTTCTCCCTCCTTTCCTTTGCACCGTCTTCCTTTAAAATGCTGCATATATTCTGTTTTTTTTTAAAGATTTATTTCAAAACCTTCAAATGGAAAGGAATCGATCAATACTCTTTTGTGCATATGATGGAAGAAACGCTCAGTGGGGGGAAAAGCACCCAAATACAACAGATGTTACAATTCTGATTTGCCTTTCATTCTTTTTCAGTTGTGCACAATGGTATAGCAAAAGGAATTTCAAAGGCTGGTTTAAATTGATTCAAGTTAGAGCTCTTGTCATAAAGCTCTGTGTTTGCAAGTAACACAAAGATGACTGGCAAGAAAAAGAGAGTTAAGAAAAAAAGCCATTGTACAATTTTACCCAAGCCCTAGGTTTCTTTCTTTCTTTCTTTTTTAAGACTTTTTTTTAAAGATTCTCTCTGAAGTCTTTTCAGATAATATAGAAATGTATTCATTCAGTATAAAAGATAGTGATCATGAATAAAATGCCTTGGCTTCAGAGGAGGCGAGGATGCAAAAGAAAAGGCAGGGAAAGAATACTTCACCGGCAGGAAAACTAAAAGAGAAAAGAAGGCCATGTCTACCTTCAGATCAGCCATGCTGAAATTCATTCTTCCTGAGCAACAACATGAAAATATGTGAAATGAAAACCGACAGCAAATACAGTGAGATACTATCACTGTCGCAACTAAGTGAAATGAGACAATAACTGAGAATATTTTTGATGATAGATGAGGCTGCAATACAATCATACCATTCAATATGATGTACAATCATGCCAATCAAGTTTTTCAATACATCATGGTATCAAATTCACATTTTCCAAGAGGAAGATATTGCATCATTGCAGTGATAGTGCAAGTGTTCAATTATTTGGTTAGAAGAAACAGCTAGAATATTTTTCATACAGATGTGTTAAGAACATCTATGTACCTTTCAGTAATTTATTATGAACAACGTAGAAATATAATTTTACCTTCTTTTCTTGAAAACGTAGTTACCCTATTATAAAAGTCTTAATGTGCCACTCCTGGAACATACTCTATTCTAGAATAGAATAACCTTAACAATATAACTATTTCAGATTTCCCTATCCTGGCATAACATCATACCAGGACGGACATTGGCGCAGCTGGTAGCATTCCTGTCTCACAGCTTCAGAGTCCCTGGTTTGATTCTGAGCTTGGCTTACTGCCTGTGCAGACTTTCACATGTTCTCTTTGTGGGTTTCCTCTGGGTTCTCCAGTTTCCTCCCACCTCCCAAAAATGTGCCAGTAGGTGGACTGGCTATGTCAAATTGACCCTATTGAATGTGTGTGTGCATGGTTGTGAGACTGTGAGTTCAAATCCTGACAATACCACAGGCATCTGTAGCCAGAAGTCAAGAAAGTAAAATTAGCCATGCTCTGTGGGTGGGAGGGATGGAATACTCTTTCTCCCCTGTCAATCGCAGTGACATTAGCTAATCATGGATCTTGTCCTATGATGCAGCAGTTCAAAAACATGAAGTTGGCTCACTTCATGTCTCGGTGGAAACCTTCACTCTCCCCAGTTGGTTGCTGTCATGTGATAGGGGAGAGCTTCTTAAGGTTAGGGGATGGAGTGAGTTTGGTTTTTTAGAATTTTTGTTACATTTTTGACTCAGCTGACAATATTAGATTAGCATAAGTGAACAATTTTGGTGCTGTTGAGTTTTCAGGATGTTCTAAGAATGTTTTTCGATAATGTTTATACAAACAATGCTGCAATATCTTAATGCTATTAGTTTTATTACATAATTTTAGAACATAGCAGGAATATAATTTTTGTAATATTACAGACTAACATTCATAAAACCAGTTGAATATTTTGCTGAACCTTTTGATAAGCTTCCGTGCAAGCTGGGTATGAATTTTGCCTGAGACAGGGTTGCATGAGGACTCAACATTTTTGAATTCAGAGTCATTTGATAGTTGAGTGCAACATGAGTGCAACTGTAACACACAGTGTTAGAGTGAGTGGGTTAACATTCTTAAAGGTTTAATGTTTGATTTAGGCAGACTGAATGCTTGATCTGTGTAAAGCAGAAAGTGCTTTTCCTGAGCCTTTGATGGATCTGTGGTGTCTTCCAAGCAACTGGGTTCAATTAAGACCAGCCAGCTTTATTGTCCTCAACACATAAATCAGCCTGTGAATCAAGTCACTCAGGGGAGAGAGTGAGAGAATACAGAGAAGATACTGAAAGAGTGAAAAGATGGATGGATGGCACAATTGCAGAACTCACAGAGAAAGACAGAAGACAGCAGGCTGCATGAAGTCTTTCTGAGAACAAAATGTGTGATTAGAGCAGCAGCAGTGGTCATTAGTGACACTAATGAGTGCACTATCTATGCCGGCATTAAAGTGCCTGCTAACGAGGTCTTGTTCATCATCAATGAACACAAGCTGTGGCATAATCCTGTTGACTTTCCTCAGCAGGGGGAGCAGCCTCGCCCTGCACAGGACGAATAAGCTTGATGCGCACTTCCTTCATATGCAGTAAGCGATTAATTATTTGATTTTTCCCTCACCTATTTTTGTCATCTCTGTCCTTAACTTTCTACTCTTTTATTTGGTGAATCAAACCTTGCAATGCTTTATTCCTGGCACCTTACCTACATAGCACACAACAAAACATACATACCTAGTATTAACAATTTACCATCACACACAACATGATCAATAGTTAGATTCTTGCATTCACTTGTTTTCTTTTCACCGACACACATACTGACCTTCATGCAGAATGTAGGTTTAAACATAGCACCCAATATCCTTACCAAACAAAAAGAGCTTTCTATGATTATTTGATTGCTGAAAGAGGTAATAATAGAGCATTATGTTATGGACCCTCAGAGACAGTACTATTATGGGGCACTTTTCACTTACTGATCTTGCTATTCATTTTTCTTCATCCTACAACTACTGGGACAGTTTTGCTACTGCCTCACTGCTACTGGGACAGTTTTGCTACTGCCTCACTGCTACTGGGACAGTTTTGCTACTGCCTCACTGCTACTGGGACAGTTTTCAACTTAAATTGGATGATAGTGTACAGTCTACAGTTTACAGGCAATTATTTACACTGGGTTCTTCTAGCCAGTACTGTTCTTTCCATCCTATACTGTTCTATTGTCCTGTCTAGTTAGCATGCACTGTCCTGAGTATTTACTGTCCTGTGTATATCTTGTATATTTGGCACTTGTCTCACACGATTGTTTTATGTAGTACTGTGTACCGTGTGTGGCATAGTGGTCCTGAAACACTGGGTCCTTTTCACTGGGATGGTACTCTCATCTTTTGTACATTTAGTTCACCTGGAAAAGTGGATATAGTGTGGCGTTAAAATTATTTAAATAAGGTACATAAATGGACTTTAAGGACCAGTGTTGTACCCTTCATTATTTTTAGAATAAAGCTTTAAAGATACAATACATGCAACAAGTTACAGAATACAAACTAAAGGTACAGAACATGTAAGCCCGCAGGTACCACCCTAGTGACAAGGGAAGGTACAGTTTTAATACCTTTTTTCTAATGCATGGAGGAATGACAAAACCCATTTGACTTGGTGTAATAATACGAGTCAATCTGACCCTCAACTGTCAATTCCTTCGTCCACCACAAGAGGGCACTGCAGCCCAGACATTACACTACATTGTGCAGTGAAGCAGCTGATAAAGACAAGGCACGCGATGGATGTGTGTGATAGTGGGAGGGGGCTGTGCACTCCATAGATTCCAAAACACTTATTATCTCCTTTGATTCATTCCTGATCGCTAAATATTTTCACTGGCAAATCCTCCCACCAGGCCACAAACTGCTGCCTTCTCCTTGCTTTCTGTGTCCTTGTGTTTCTAGTTACGGTTTCAGAAAAAAGGATGGGGAATGCAAGGAAGTTTTGTCTGCTAGTGAATTGAAGTTGAAAGAATTTTGTGAGAAAAAGGTGCAAGTTTGAGATTGACAGTAGGGTTATTTCAGAAAAACTTGGCATTTGTCATGTACCCCATTCACAATCACACTGAAAACTGTATATGCGCCGCTGTTATGCTGTAATGGTGTCCTGTGGGAATGGGAGCAAAACGGTAAAGTCGAAATGTTAATCTGTCCCCTGGCAACCTAGTTACATTTACGGAAATCTTTTGCCTCAGCTCCAGTGGGAATCAGAACCATCGAATTTACATGTTGTGACCAGTCATGACGTTGGTGGTGTTACCGTAAATGATGATGTAGTGATACTGCGACGGAACGACTCATACTGCCTCAATGTAAAGCAACCGGCATCAAACTCAAACCATCAAGCAAAGAAAACATCGGCAGATCTAACCAAAAAAATGCTATAAATAGCCTTTGCTTGAATAAAACACGTTTCAAAACAGGAAGACAACTCTTTCAAGACGTGATCCAGTTCGACTTGTGCCATCTTCCTAACTAACTAACGTCTCAGCTTGGGCTTTTCACAACAGCGGACTTGCTGTCTTGTGAATTATACGTCATATCTGGTCTCACGTGGTTCGCACTCCATAGCACTCCGTTAAATACAGTCAAGTTGGATTACACGATATCCGTAACTTTTCCGTTATGGAAGACTGAGTGGGAATGAAACTTTGTTATCTATCCTGTGTTGTTTTTACCTCATACAATAACAGGTTTCATATGTGAAAGGGGCTTTAGATAATCAAATAAAAGGGAGGCACAGAATGAAAAACACAATGGCAGAAATAAAGAGGTGATTTTGGATTTTGCTCACTCTGTTTCTCTCTTCCTCTCAGCTCCACAATACTCTGGCGGTTACAAGCGGATGAAAAAGTTTGTCTTTGCTTTTTACACATGCTCTCTCACATAACCATGACTCGGTCATACACTGTAACTTTGCACATTGGATAAAAAAAGAAAATAGTAAATCTTCCTGTAATGCACTTTAATTATGCGCAAGAGCATGAGTTTGAAATGGAGTTAGGTTGATGGCATTTATATGTTTTAATCCTGACAGGAGGAAATGATCAGATCACAAGCTTGTCATGCAAACTCTCTTTCACAGAATTAACAGAAACAAACATGGCAGGCTAATATCTTCCAGTAGTTTTCTACAGCATGAAAATACAGTCAGGTTGTAATAAAGACACTATAATGCATTACTAACCTGCTTACTCACTCACTTTAATCACAGACATTAATAAAGACACTGTAACACTTTTAGTAACCTACTTACTCACTCATTTTACTGCTTTACTCACAGACATTAATAAATAATGCTTTTACTAAACTGTTTACTTACTCACTTTACTCACAGACTGTAATAAAGACACTAATACTTTTATAAGTATTATAAAAAATATTAACATACCATGAACAATCCTTTCTATATGCTGTAATTTTTCATTTACATTTTTTTTACATTTGCAATATTGTGAACCCTTAAAGGACCACAAACTAAGACTATTATATTTTATAACAGATCACTGTAAGTGTAAATATTCTCTAAACTGATTATGGCTGCAAGTCATTTTAACATGTTTATTTTGTTTTATAAAAATGATAAAAAAAATTGTATTCATACCACAGGCTTATCTTTGCGGAGAACATACATGCCCAGTGCTCTTGTCTTCACTCTCCATCAACTACTTTTTTCAACATGTTTGTAGGTTGCTACACTGGATTTTGGAGTCAATTATTATAACAAAGGCCAAACTGAGTAGATTTAGAAATACACATCCATTTTACCAGCACATCAATTCACAAATGCTCCATAAGACATGAGCTGTGTTGCATTTATTTTATGCTTTGCTTTTATGTAATTATGGACTGATGGTACAGCTAGTAGCTCCAAATTCAAGTTTGTGATTATATGACCATACACAAAAATGTAATTTATGCAAAAAACATTTGTTTCATTTGTCCCTTTGCAATTAGAAACACAAAATATCAGGAAAATATGTTTTAAAAGGTTTTACTGATTAAACCTAACATGGTAAAAGAGACTGAAACTTACTCAGTGGTTAACTGGCTCAGCATTCTATTTTCTCAGAATAATGTGTTCAGCTCTACAGCCGTGCCACAAGGTGCAGCAAGGACGCAGGCCTAAGCGAGACCTGGCATGTGTCCCCAGAGGGAGTGTGCAATGCAGCAGACAGCAGATGAGGGGTTGAGATAAGAGTCCTAAACACTTTCAGGTCTGAAACACTACACCTGAGTGTACATTTGAGTCTAGACATGTTTGATCAACAACTCAAAGGAAGACGTGTGGATGGAGTTAGAGGAAACAGAACGGCTTTCATTGAAAGCCCACAAGTGTGCTTACAAACACACCAACACAGACTTCATGAACTTAAGCATGTGGTGATAATCATTAAATCAAACTTATCACAGATATAACTGGTTTTACACCCTGAAGAACCCTGGACTTGTGACTGGAATATGCCCAGTCCATCACTGGGCGCCATGCACACACATTGATACGGTCATTCACACCTAAGGGCAATTTAGCGTACATAAGCCACCTACATGCATGCTTTTTTGGAAGGTGGAAGGAAACCAGAGAACACAAAGAAAACCCACACTGACACGGTACTCTGACAACACTACCTGCTGCACCACATGCTACCTATTTATTTGTTTGTTTAGATTTTTTTTCACATTGTTGCATGTTTAGATTGACATACAGTCTCATTCTAGATTATTATCCACACTATTTTGAGCACTTTGAGTTTACTTGGTTGTATTACAGTTTAAACACTTTCAGTTAGTAATTAAATTAGATAAAATATTAAGGAAGTGTTCCACCAAAATCTTTGGATTTAAGTACGTTTTAGCTGACTGTTTTCAGATTCTAGTGGGATTCTAAATGAGTGCCTCACTAAAGGCAATTAGATCAAAGATAAACCATAGATAAAAGACTGAATTGTAAAAGCTCAAAAGCTAATATCAATTGTAAACTAAATATATATTTTTGTGCTACAATAATTAGAGCACCTAATTAGTGTGATCATGATTTCTGCCTTTTGCAACTGTTTCCCGGTTTTATGTTTCCCATAAAATAAAGCAATACAATTTTTCAGTTCACTCATACCTATGTCTTACTTAGATTTTTACAGTTTAGATAACAACTTTATGTTTAGCCATGAATGTTAACATAGTGTGTTGAAAGCCTTTTGACTGGCAACATAGTAGAAACTTTGAGAAACATTATCATCAAGAAGCTGATATAATCATCAATTTGAATGTATTGAGTCATTTGGGACCCTTTCACCATCTCCTTGTTTGTCCCTGATGTACTTTCTTTTAGCAGTGAACGTTGCATCGTGAGACTCTTTTCAACTCATCATATCCAGGAAATGCCGCTAACTGTGCTCTCTGATCCTGATCAACCATTAATTATACATGGAGTTTCCCAGGTTTCTCTGAACCCTGTGTTTTTTGGGGTGACTGATGCAGGGGGATCTCCAGGAATGAGAGCACTGAGAGGCGTCCTTGTCCATGCCCATTCTCTATTATTAATCAAAGCCTAAGCGAGGGCAGCCTGGGGGTCAGCTCCTATTAGTGCCAGCTGGGACAGGAAGCCCACATCCACAGATTGGGCATTTCACGCTGCACTGCTCCCACCACTCATGCCCCTGATTTGATATTAATATCCATTTAGGGTCTCTTCTATCATTTCATTGAGATGATCAGATCCAGCACTTGGCCTCCTGACACTCATTAAGCTGTTGCGTGATTTTCTGAAATTGTGGTGATGAGGTTTTTCTGTTTCAGGTAGAGATTAATGGATAAAGATCTGTGTGAAGTTCGAGGGGTTTTGTTCTAGAGAGAGATACTTTGGTAAGCACTTGTGCAATGCCAGACATAACCGTGGCTAACGCTTTCACTTGCACACACACTCACACAAACAGCATGTCCTGCATATTTCCTCTTGCAATCATCTTCAGGGTGGGAACAGGATCTGATATTGGAATTTTTTTTTTTTTGACGAACAATAATCATTTTCCTTGGCAATAAGTGAAGACGACGAACCACTTTAGCGTGACAGTAGCAACAAAGGTGATGGAGAATGACTTTGCCACCCAGCGCCAAATATCCAACCGTTATCTGATGCCATCAGATCTTGTTAGCAGACAAACTACAGACGGGAGATTGAGGTGATGGAAGAAAGGGGGAGAGGGAGACACGGCTGAGTGATTCAGATTCGCACCACAAACAGAGTTATAGGTGTGGATGGGGGTGGGTGTATGGCTAGTGGATTTTCACTCTAGGGCTTGAAATGGCGACTTCGTCCCTGTCTTTTACCCATTGTCCTGTCTAACAACTGCTGCCTTCTGAAACAAGGCAGGGGTCAGATGTCAGGTCAAAGGTCATTTCACAGATGAGGCTCCATTCACTTGAGTTTGGCTTCCGTTTGTCATATGTACAGTGCCTGAGGGGTTTTGCTGGTGTGTTACTTGTTACTGACACTGAGAAACAATTCAATTAGACAGGAAGATGAGTGTTAACATGTTGGGCCTTTCCTTCAGTCTGAGACAGAATCAGTCAATCTATGTTCACTGCATACTGAGTGAGGAAAAGATGAGATAATTTGTGGTGCTAAAAGCAGTTCTGTGGCCTGCTGTAAACCCAGCCTTTTATTGGAACTTGGAAGTGGGTGTGCACTGTTTCTCTCTCTCTCTCTCTCTCTCTCTCTCTCTGTGTGTGTGTGTGTGTGTTTGGACTTGCTCCTGACTGTCAACTCATAATTAAGATGCCCTAAAGAGAACACTATGGAAGTGATGACTGAAGTAATGACTGCTGCTTTTCATCAGAAAGAAAGCCGACAAGAAGGGAGGAGAAAAGTGTACATGCATCTATGTGAACAGGTAATAAGGAATGGGTGCAGTTTAAAAACTCACAAGAATGGCATGTGACTGAATTCTGTAAGACAGTCTGCACATTTAGTACTAGTCAAAAGTTTGGACATACCTACTCATTCATAGGTTTTTCTGTATTTGGACTATTTTCTGCATTGTAGAACAATACTGAAGACATCAAAACTATGAAATAACATATGGAACATAT
>JAOTRR010000018.1:19015411-19029874 GCA_028570945.1 Gogo arcuatus | reverse complement strand
GTGTGTGTGTGTGTGTGTGTGTGTGTGTGTGCATTGGTGTGGGGGGGGGGACAGACTGACATCTATCAAAAAATGATTCTCCTGCTCTCTTTTTTTCTCTTATGCTGTCCTCAAAGCATTAGTTTCTAAGTTTTCAAATTAGAGGATGTCTTCACTAAGTGAGAGAGAGTGAGAGAGAGAGAGTGAGAGAGAGCATCCACAAGTGCAAATTTCAGGGTAGAAAGAAGACTTTGTTCAAAATTCAGTTGTTCAGCTTTTCTCACACCTTCCAGTCTTCATTAGTTCTGCATAAAAACATGCATTCAGTGCACCTTCATCTCTCACCCTACAAAACCCTTAGTATGTGATTTATAATTTGACTTCAGTGACATAGATTTGTCTGTGTTATATTTATTAACACTAAATTCAATTTGGTTTTTAAAATGGAAATTTTGTCAGTACTTCTGTAAAAGACTGATTTGGGGGCTATTATGTAAAAGCTCAGTTTGTGATAAAATAAGTCCAACAGCTTCTGAAAAATCACATCCGATATTACAGGAAGATGTGTACGTGGAAACTTTCAATCACAGAACCAGCTTGCAAAGTCAGCCAGCTAACTAACTAATATTACAGACAAATGGTAAAACAAACAAACAAACAAACAAACAACAACAACAACAACAACAACAATAATAATAATGTGAGTATATGACAATGCAAATATGGAAATCTGACTTATGTCTATCTGACAAATGCTAGCTAATTTAAAACTAGCTAAGAGTCTAGTTGCATGCAATAGCAGGAGAATCAAAACAGCAGGAGAACCAGAAAGCATAAACTACTCTGTCCTGAAGACTTTTCTGCTGACACCCAATATTCTTCATAAACAACAAAACAACTTCACCAAATCAATGTTTATATGTATCATTTGTTATTGACATAAAAATCTGTTTATTATTCGACTTAGATTATATCCAGTATACATCCAGTATACAAGTTCCTATAGAAACACTGATCTGTTACTATAGAAACAATAATGTAGCGCATTACTATAAACCTGTCATTTATGCTTCAGCTGATCTACTGTCCTAGCCGTGATGTTCTTCTGACCAATCAGATTAGAGTATTCAATCATATTGTAGTATAATGTATTAGTAGTAGTAGGAGGAGGAGGAGTATAATGTTTTTGTTTGAACAAAAGAAAATGAAAGACATATTTGCAAAAACTCACCAGGCTGAATGACTGATGACACACACTTCCTTCCATCCATCAGTGAGCTTCAACCCATGGGGAAGTTTATAATCCTTCGCCTAACGCTCCAGTGAGTATAGGAATGCTATAATGCTATAGAAAGTATGAGAGTTCATCCTGAATATTTTTACTGTATCAAGCAAGTTGATGCTTTGTGTATGAAGTTGTACAAATTCAAGACCAGGAAAAAAACTTTCTTCATATGAAGTGTTTGTATATTCAAGTCATATATCCTCCATGTCTTTACAAGTGTAATTAGTCTATGAGAAGCAGCAGTGTATTTTTCCATTCTTTAAGTATTCATGAAAGCCAGTGATCTGACAAATGGAATTTTTCAGCTCGGCAGCGTCCTGCCTCATGCGCACCTTCTCCTGCCTGATAATCCTGTTTGTGTATCAGTGTGGCTCACGCGGGCCAGGTGAAGACCCCCTGCTGCTGCCTGCCTACCTAAATGCTTACACACACACACACACACACACACACACACACAAATTGAGAGAGACACATATTCTCATATCTTCTATATTACAAGTAAATACAAAGAGGCAGAATAGTGAGAAATTACAAAAGTGGGATGAAGGACAAATTTTTAATTAATTAAGCGATTGATTAATTTAATACCCCCTGACAGTAAGGATGTCCGTCCCAGTGGGAATAGCACGAGTACAAATGAATGAAAGAATGAATATCCAATATCCTCTCTCTTACAGTATGCACTGAGAGAGAGAGAGAGAGAGAGAGAGAGAGAGAGAGGGAGAAAGAGAATACTCAATCATTCTTATTAAATACAAAAAGGAGAAAATGGTGAGAGAGACAGATAGGACAAGTGAAATAAAGGACAAATTTAAGTAAGTGTTCTCCCTGTGTATGAATGGGTTTCATCTACGATCTCTGGTTTCCTCCCATCTCCCAAAAACATGGCAATAAGTGTACTAGTGATTCAAAATTGCCCCTGGGTAGGGGGAAGAGTGTGTCAAAGTGTGTGTGCATGGTGCCCTGAGATGTATTCCCAATGTATTCGCACCTCATGCTTAGTGTTTCCAGGATAGTGCCTGGATTCTGGAATAGTGACTATGACCCTGACCTGGATACAGTTCTTACTAAAGATGAATGAACAAATGATCAAATGATGTGTCCCATTTTATTGATTCTGTTTCTGATTAGCATTGTTCTGATGCAGTGCTATAATATGTACAAATATCCAAAAGTGCTCATGTGCAGAGACCGTCTAAAGCAGGGGTTTATTAAATATTCCTTTTTTAATATGAAATATCCACACTCGTCCTTAAAAGAAAATTCCGGGATTTTTTTTTAAACCTAGGCCCTATTTTCCCATCTCTTTAGGTCCAAATATTTACTAGGGACAAAAACTGTTAAACTCAGTCCAGTATTGAGTTATAACTATATAACCGGCAACCGCAAAACAGTTATACAATGTAATCCTATCGGGCAACCATCCGCATCAAAGTAAACCTCTTGTTTTCACTATTGACAGGCTCATGATGTTATTATAAGTGTCTGACAACATGGAAAGGATCCCTACAGAGATATGTGGATGATTTACCTGTAGAATTACATTGTATACCTGTTTCGTGGTTGCCGGTTATAGCGTTCTAACACAATACTAGACTGATTTCAATCGTTTTTATTCCTAGTAAATAATTGGACCCAAAGAGATGGGAAATTAGGGCCCAGGTTAAAAAATTCCGGAACTTTCTTTTAACTGTTCCCTAGCTGGTTGACCAAATACATAATAGCACTGTATCCATACTTGCCAAGTCCCAGAGAATGAAAAGTGGTAGATCAGATTGCGCGACACAGTCATGCCCTTCTAGGGGGGTTCGGGGGTTCAGGGGCACCCCCCCCCCCAGAAAATTTTGAAAAAAAAATTTGTAAGTTGTAAAAATAAAAACTGTAATGGTGTAAAATTGTGCATTCTCCTGCATTCTGAGTGCCATATTTGAAGAAAATTGATCAGGAAATCAGACCCACATACTTCACAAAATGCATTCTTCTCACCTTGCCTCGATGCTTTGATGCACGGATGATCCGATGACCAAGTCGCCTTGAACTTGTTGTCATAGTGAATCTTTTTTTTTCTTTGCAGTTTTCATCGTTCATGCTCACCAGAGCGGGTTTGGTTTTTACAAATCCTGGCACGATTTGTTGTAATATGTGAGCTCATTGCCGATTGGCTAGAACCATAACAAGAACCAATGGAATGGCACGATAGAGCAATACAATTTAGATTCAACATCATATTCGCGCCATTCCATTGGCTCTCGACTTCACATGATATGACTATTTGACACTATATACTTGTATCCCCTGTGCCAAAAACAGCTGAAACGAGGTCAGAAGATCAAATCCAACAGTGTTTGCTGATTATTTTGTAATGCGGTAGTTTTTAGAACTAAAAGCGGTAGGCGGTATTCACCTGTCAAAAACGGTAGACTACTGCATGAATCGGCAGAGTTGGCAAGTATGCTGTATCTGTGATTTAGAACCCAGTAGTTTTCGGATCCACTACTTTGCTTCTTCTGCATTCATTCAATCCGAAGTGAATCGCAATATTTTCGTTTATTTTTTCATTTTCTGTCCTGTAGTTGACATGCAAGTATGAAGGCAGGCACCCATGCAACCACTCACACATGAAGCCCTCACAAATATGTGCACCCATATTTGAACATTTGTTCACTTTACTACATACTCTGTTCTGACAACAAATTCAAACAACAATTACACTTTTTTTATATACGGATATGAAATGAAGTTATGAAAATATAGAACTGCTATAAGCCATTTTCTCTAATTAAATACACCACTAACAATAGCTCATCAAATTTAGTGATTCTCAACTGTGAGAAATCACTACAAATGGTTTTTTACATGAAAGTAGTGTGCATTGGTTGGTCACTGGATTTATGGTGCATTATAGGTAACAATATAATATCCAGACAATATGACTGTCCACTCAGGACAGTGATACAAAACAGCTGACACCCAAAATAGTACAACTAGAGATAACAGCTATAGCTATCTTGACTAGCCACATAACGGTAATTAGCAAAGTGCACTACTAAGCTGGGGAATGTAATGTAAACAATTTTATTATGTAGGCTGCCTAGTTTTGCTAATACTGCTAAAAGGTTCTCTTAATTAAAGTCATTTTTGTGTTAAACCATATGTCAAGTTAAAGAAGTGAAAAGAAATGGTAACAGTGTTATCAAATGACTAAAAGCCAGGAACACCTGTCACTTGGCAAATCAGGATTTGTGCATCAGGCCCAGAGAGAGTGCTTAATGCGCACACACACACACACACACACACACACACACACACACACACACACACAGTCTTGCTGGTCTCCTTTCTGCTTTACAGTGAGGTCAAGGCTGCACTAAGATGATGTCTGCCCATCTAAACCACTCGAGTAAGCTGCGGTTCATCCTGGCAGCTTTTGCCTTTGCCAGCTGCGTTTTATTCATCAGCTGCTTGACTCCAGTGCCACAGTCGTGTTCACAATCCAGAGATGAGCTCTTTAAAGAGCCAGTTTAGAGTGGAGCAAGCTGAAGAGAGAGCACAGGCCACAGCCATCACTCCCTCTCCTCTCTATTCTCCCTATTATCCTCGACCTCAGTGACTCACCTTCTCTAACCCCAACACGAGTGCCCTGTGTGTGCACTATATGCCTGACGCCTTCACTGACAGGCTTGGCTGTTGACGGCTCACATTGTTGTGACGTTCCTCTGGGAGGATCGGTCCCAATCAGCACTGACAGTAGGGAGGGAGGACAGAGGGAGTTACCTTCCATCTCTCTCTCCCTCTCATGGGACAATCACGGCCGCATGGGCAGCTTCTCTCATTCACTTCCACCAGACATGAGACCGCAGCCCCGTTTTTCTTTTTATGTTTCCTCTGCTCCAGGTCCATCCATGTCTCTATCCTCTTTCCTTTTCTATAACACACACACACACACATACACATGCACATAAACACACCCACCTCCTGCCTGCTGGGCTGACAGACAGACAGACTGATGTTATCAGAGGTGCATCTTCAGCTCTGGGGCCTCAATCACAAACAGCCCAGCGCTCCCAGCCTGCCTCCCACAGCCCGCCTCCACCTCTCTCTCTACCTCCGATAAGGCCCGATATCAGTGACGGAACATATTTTATGTATGAAATGCAACCCACAACAAGCAGTCAAGCATTAGGTTTGTTTAAATAGGTGATGTATATCAGGTATTCGTTCTTTTTCTTTACGCAGAGTCGGACATTG
This sequence comes from Gogo arcuatus, assembly GCA_028570945.1. NCBI lineage: Eukaryota > Metazoa > Chordata > Actinopteri > Siluriformes > Anchariidae > Gogo > Gogo arcuatus. The sequence continues at coordinate 19,024,362 of JAOTRR010000018.1, read as the reverse complement.
TTCTCTGTCTCGTCCTCTCTCTTGCTCTCACTATCATCTGCATGTGCTCCTCAGTGTTTAGTAAAAGAAATAGCTATTGAGTAAAATCCAAAGGTTTTTAATTATGACTAGGTTTGATATTAGCATATATACTGTCAAATAAGACCACTTTTCTCCATCTATTTTCAGAACACACATGGCACCAGATTATGTGACTGAGCTTTCTCTCGTCAGGAAGATGACACTTCCTCCGCGTCTGCAGGCTGTTGTTAGCATCAGATATTGGACGGATTCCCATTTAGGGCTCAGGCTATGGTTGTCAGTTTTTGCCCAACATATTTGTGATGAATGAAATAAAATCTCAGGGATGCCATAAGACCATTTGACATAATAGTTTGTGAGAGGATGTGGGATGAAAATTTCCGTTCTCCTTTAGCATACTATGCTAGCATACAAATTGCTAGAAATAATCACCTGCTTTGCTTCTATTTTATATTATTTTAAATAGAATTGTAAAAAGTGCATCACCCGGGTTAAGCTAAGCTGGTTAACACAGGCCCTCTTAGCCTTACTAATCTTCAACACATGCACGTCAGAAAGGGGACTCGCCTCTCGAATACCCTAGAGGAAAACCCAAAACACACGTGCACGCACATGCACACCCACACACACGCCATCATTACCATAAGAGGCCAGCGTGTTTCTGAAGATACACTTGTTCTGGACCGGCGAGGGGAGCAAGGCCCCCAGCTTTATTTCAATGACAACAGGCCAACACAAGGGCCACCTCGTCAGGCTCTAAATCACACGCCAGCGTCCTGATGTGCTGATAAGCTGCAGATGCTGTGCCACAACCTAACGGCCTGATAACTCACCGTTGTTTGCTCACTGTTTTAAAAGAGCGAGCGATCCACTCCACAAATCACATTATAGACTCCTACTGTTTACCCACACACAAAAGCCTTTATTTACCATGATGACCAGAGACATGGAGTATGAAACAGTTTCTATATCCATAATGTGTCATATATTCAACTAAACCTTTATTAGGAGAATAATTCTGCATATAATGACACAAAAGAAAATCAATTACTCTTTGGATTAAGTGACAAATGACTGTTTGATTAAGCGCCACGCCACAACAAGATCTTTCCATCAGTTCGCATTACCCCATAATAAATCACTCAAAGCTGTATGCTCATAATAGGCCATACTGGGTTAAATCCCAGTTTGAGGCCTCTGTGTGTGAAGTCATTAACTTCCTCCCGTGAGATAGTCAATTCTTCATAAACAAACACAGCAAACAATTTACACAAGTAATCCAGTATCTCAAATGCACTGTTTAAACTGTCAGGTCAAACAGCTTTTCACCCTGTAGTGAAGCTAAATACACATACGTAGTCACACAGATAAATTTGTCTAAGAAATGATTACATTACACTGATTACATTTGCTAAATGTGGACTAGCAGCAGGAGTGGCTGTTCTGAGTTTACTGAAGAAGTTGTAAAAATGTGCAAACGCTTTTTGCACTAATTCCCTCCTTACAAAGCAGTGACAGAGATTATGAAGCAGTTATCTGACAAAGAGAGAATTCACCACCACAATCATGGACGCCTGAGAGGACATTGCAACTCATGACCCCCCCACCCCCTTTCAGCCAGCAACAGTGTTAGGTGAGGATAACGAAAACAAACCACTGGTGGTCAGTTAAGCTTTGCCTTGACTTGACCTTTAAACTCTAGGGGTATTTTCATGGACTGTTTTGACCCCACAACCCCAGTGACAGGTCGAATGGTTTAAGCAGGGAGGAAGAAGCACGAGTAGGTCTGATCGTTCCTGCCACGCGCTACACGAACTGATGACAGAAGCTGTTTCATTTCAAAATCTGCCTTTCTGCACTTGGCTGAAGCTACAATGAGAATATAATTGAGGAGCAAAAGAGAAGGATCAGTATGACTGGGAGAAAAAAAGAAAAAAGGACACAGAGGCTAAGAAAAAGAAAGAAAACTGAGGCCCGGGCTTATGTCTAATACAGTTTAACTGATATTTAATATTTCTAGCTTTCTCTCTCTTTCTTTCCTTTTGTCCACGTTAAAATACTTCAAAAAGAATTCTAATGAAGTGGAAATTAAAAGGAGCGTAGATTGGGGCTGGAAAGGGAGGCTCCTAATCCTGCTATCTCTTAATAATTCAAAGTCTCTTTTATTTTCGGAATAAAAAAGTGGAATTAATCTGGCGCTGTGAAGCTGTCCTTCCTTCTCCCCGTTTAAATAAATCCCCGCTCGTACATTAGACGCAAGGAGGCCAGCTCTGGCATGGAGCCAGGCTCTGTGTCAATTCCCTGCCGCCTCTTTTCCTCTCTCTCCCAGCCCCCTTTTCCTTTATTCCCTTTCTCGCGCTTCCTGCTGGGGAGAGGCCTGGGACAGAAGACGAACCATCAGAGACCTGCTATCACCAAAACCTGCTCAGTACACGGGTCTATCACAAACAGCAAGGAGCACTTAGCACCTCCCAGTTTAAAAAGGCACCCTTAGGAAACTTTGTGAAGATATTAGGGCACTGGGAAGCACATTACAAAGGCAGAAGGGAAAGAAGAATGACCAAGTGAAAGTGACTACCTGAGCTGCTTAGAGGAGTAGGGGAAATTTTTGAAGCTGCATAGGTACTTATAGTAACTAATGACATATTGTTTGATTTAAATGAAATATAGCTCTTCTGATCTGTATTGGGATGTCAAAAGCACAGTATCCTGGTGCTAAGATTAAAATATTAAGTCCCAACAGCAATTGTGTTTAGGTAAGACTATATGATATTGGTAATTAAATGATAAAAGTCATGTCAAAAATTACCATTAATTGTCTATATTAATTGATCATCATTAAAACTCATAAATTGCAGAATCAAATTCATTTCTCACAGCATAAGTTTGACAAAAAATATACCACGTGATCTTATGTTCATCCAGACTTTCAGGGCGGTATCAGTCCTGATATTTACGTTCAGTATCATATTGGCACATCCATAGTTTATTTACATTTTCTTGACACTGGTCAAAGGTTTTAAATTTATTTTAAAAGCCACTGACTTAAAAAAATGTTTAAGAATTGCATTTTTATGGATTCTTTGCTACATCTATCAATACTACATTTGGCATCCTCTAAATACCACAACATCATTTATCATGACAGTCTGAACCAGTCATGTTATTTAACACTTGGCTCTGGGACTGGATCACTTTTACTCATGCTGTACTCCACACACACACAGCTTCACTTGAACTGAAGCCCACATTACCATTTTCAGGTGGACCAGAGATCAGTTCCTTGCACTACACAGCATTCATACTTGTTTAATTACCTAAACACTACAACTACAAGAGCATAAGGCTACCTTTGACCTCCATTTCACCACAGTTTTCACTTTCTTAGTAAATCCACCTAATATTTTAACAAGCACACAGGGCTACCAGAGGACTGTCACTTCTTCATTGGTATTGATTGATATATTGTCCACTCCAGTCCCTAGTATCTTCTCAATGAGATCCTAACTGACCCAAGTTTCCTCTCATGGCATGTGTACTCGTGTGCAAAATTGCTGAGCTCAAAATTGTTCTAAGGGCTGCTCTAACTTGGAAGCAGGAGGATTCATTGGTTAATGAGTGGAGCATACTTTTTAAACATCACATTCATCCCATAGCTAGTGACAATGCTTGGAGTGCTGTTTGCTAGCTTAACTGTATGGCAAACTTTGTTCCCAATCCTCCGTGCTTTTCATTCTGATGCAATTTAAAAAGACTAGGTTCTTATTTATATGGCATTAGCAAAAAAGGAGCATATTTATTTGTATTCTAGTAGCTCCATAAGGTATATATGCTCACCAAAATGATCTTTTTAGCTAATTAGGAAGAAGTTGGCTTGTATTAACTAGAAAATATTTGAGTATGCTTTGTAGTATGTTTAGCAGTGGTTTTAAAAACTAAAAATTTTACATAAAGCTAACTCTTCATAAGGTAAAAACTTTGATCACTAACATTAGCTTATTAATTGGCAAGGACATATTAGCATTGCATTATTTGATATTAGCATTTTCTACTTTACAGTGGATAATGTGATTTGCTACAGGCTGTGAAGATTGGTTGGGTTATGTAAAATCTATCTAGTAAAATGCATTTTGATTAGTAGATTTTCAACTAAAAGTTTTAAAGAAAGGCAAAAAATCGTATGTCTCATCAGTGTGTGGCATCAGTATTCCAAACCCATGGTCGTAGCTGTATTCTGTACACTGCATTTCTTTGCACAACTGGGATAGCGCTAAGTAAAATTACAGTTTAATATAAATTTGTTATCTCATATAATAATACTATGCTGCATTGTGTATGTAAAACTTGATCTATTTAATGTTTAATCATATCTGATCTTGTATGATGACATGAATGCTTAATTAGCCAAATCTATAAGTTTTCCCCACTACATGACGTTAGTGTTACTGATGCTTCCCCACGTGTAATTTTCATGCAATGTAAGGGGTCTGTCAATACTATTGCAATTTTAAGGTAAATCACTGTGTTTGTTCCTTTCTAAACATATAATGGAAAAAGTAGTAAATAACAATAACACCATACATGACTGGGAAGTGCAATTTATTATTTTACTGTAACCCTAGAAAAGATCAAGCGGCCTCTGAGGCAACTGCCTTCAGAACTACACTATATGGCCAAAGGTTTGTGGACACTTGACTGTCACACCCATATGTGGGCTGTCCCCAGTCTGTTGCCACAAAGTTGGAAGAATATAATTGTCTAGAAGGCCTTTGTACACTGTAGCATTATAATTTCTCTTTACTGAAATTAAGGGGTCCAAACCTGTTCCAGCATGACAGTGCCTGGCACACAATGCAAGCTCCATAAAGACTTGGTTTGCCAAGGTTGGAGTTGAAGAACACGACTGGCCTGAACAGAGTCCTGACCTCAGCCCCACTGAACACTTTCAGGGTGAATAGGAATGCTGACTTGCCCAAGGTTATTATAACAGCAAAAGGGGGGCGGAGGGGGTTGTAACTCTGGAGTGGGATTATCAACAAGCACATATGGTTGTGATTGGTCAGATGTCCACATACTTTTGGCCATATAGTGTATACTGATTGGTAATTTTGTACATGAACTGCAAATGTTTAGACAGTCTCCTTGGAGGAGATTTCAAACTGTCCATTCAAGGATTCAAACAGAACTGCAAAGAGATATTTTTTTATTGTTGTTTTCATAATCAAATGGAAAACACTAAAATACACAAGGAGTTGGTATTAATGGAGCAGGTGTTTTTTTAGCACAAATCCTATAGAAACTAGGACATAGGATAGTATGTGTAACACAAGTAACAGCAGATAAATGCAAGTAAATATATCAGCCTAGCTCCTAAGCCACTTGCTCCATGTGGTCAAAGAATTTAAAGCTTGCCAATATCAGTGTGAGAAAGTACTTGTTTCATTCATTTCTCTCTTTCTTCAGGTAGAAATAAGCATCGTGATCTGTTCAACCTGCTGAAATGAGATTGACATGGCCTGCGTAAGGTTAGGCCTGTTTAAAGCCCACTACCTTCGCATTTCACTAGGCGGTATTGCTACTCACTGAAATATCTACTTTGTGCCTTATCAAACAAAAAAAAAAGGGGGGGGAGTAGTGAGAGCCTACAGGAAAAGCACAAAAGGTGCATCTGAAGATCCCCAAAGGCAACATAAAGTCATTTTCAAGGAAGGTGTGCTATTTTTATTTATATATCTCCCTTGCTCTGTTTCATCATACATACTGTTTGGAGGGCTGTCATTACACCAGCTGGGAGAGCCAGGGTGAAAACCATTTGCATTGCTAACCTGGGTGTCTGACTCCAGGCGCTTTGCCATGATACTTTATTCCAAACCATTCAGTGAGCCATTATCACTTTGCCCCCCGCTCTGTTGTACCTCCCTCACAGATACACACACACACACACACATTCATGCTTATCATGAGCAGCATCTACTGAAACTCTGGCATGGAGCTACAGGACTATGAGGCTGTGTGTGTGTGTGTGTGTGTGTGTGTGTGTGTGTGTGGCGGGGGGGTCATTTCTGTATAGTGGTGTTGGATTTTTTTTTGGGTGGGGGTGGCGTTGTATTGCCATGTAATTGTCCTGGTGAACGCTCAATAGCATCTTAAAGCAAGCAAGCAATCTCCAAAGCAGCACAACGCTGGAAGGAAAAGACCCCTTGGCTATGGGGGCCTTAATAGGAACTCCTTTTTCCCAGAGATAAATGGGAAAAGTTCCTTTTATTTCTCCCAGCCGGCTGTTTGGGACTGGGGCTATTAAAGCGCGGCGATGCTATTTATCCCTCCAAAAAGGATTGGCGGTACGCAGGGATGAGGGCAAGAGAGGAGAAGAGAGGGGTAAGGAGGAAGGCGGCCAGTGGAAATTGGCAGAATCTGAAGGTCAAACTGTTTATCTTTTTTATTCCCATGTCGCTCCCTTTTCTTTCCTGCTCTTCTCGAACCATCCGCTCTCTAACTCTTTCTCTCCCCCATTTTCTGTCTTGCTGATACCTGTTGTGAAGCCTTACTTGACTCTGCTAGCTGTTGTCAGGAAACTTATACTCTCCTTCCTTGACATGCTTACAATTATATAGCCAACTCGAAAAGCGCCACTCTCTCGAAACGAGTCTTCCCACCAAAGGTGAGTGAATGCATTTCACAGTGAGATAAAGCCCAAATAGCAGTAGGCCTCCATGTGTGCTAATCTCCTGATGCTCACCTAACAATACATCATCCCCAGCCAGCTCAATTGTGCTCACGTATCTCCAGTTCTTGTCTTATCCACTGTGTAAGGGCACTTCCTACCTAAATCATGCCACGTCAGCTTATCTAAAGAGCACAAGGCTGCTGAAAAGAGGCCGTGTAATCACTCCTCAGCCCAGTCATTAAAACAACACACAGGCAAATGTCACAGTGCTGCACGAAAGCACCTTACAGACAAATCACATTCTAGTCACTGGAGATAGAGAAGGCAAAGTTCTTGGGTTATGTGCAGAACTGAGTAGGGCTCCATCTGATTAATTGAGGAGAGTGAAGAGTGTCTGTGTGGTCAGAGGATAAGTGTGAGGTAATGTTGGTTTTATTCTTTTCGTAGCGCCAAAATAACCCTGAGTTCACACTAGCAAACAATAAAGCAACAGGCAGTGCTTCATTTCTGTGCAGGTGTCAAACTGAATCCAGCCATGAATCCAGCAACAGCAATGCACATAAATTGCTATTTATTTGTATTATGTCAACAAATATCTTGTGCATATTCTCTCTGATAGGTTCTGAAATTCAGAACATGTAAAATTTGTTACAAGTGTTAATGCTATTTATATTCAAGTTTGACAGGGATTCTGCCCTTGTTGTTATGCTATCTTCGCTCCTAAGGTAGCTGCATAAGCAGCGAGTAGATTGAGTATCTTGCTTTCAATCCTTGGCAGAGGTGAAGGAGGGTCGGATCGGCTGAGCAGATATGATGAATGATTGTAGTGATCTGCTGCCATCTATTTCTGCACCAGTATACAAGAGGGAATGCCCACATGAAAGAAAGCAAAGCTTTGAAACCCCCTACCCCCGACATGCCATCTCTCTCCCTCTCTTGCTCTATCTCTGTCTTTTTCCTCTCTCTCAGTGAGGAATTCCCTGTGTACTTCAGCATTATAATCAACTGGCCCTCCCACACCTGATTGAGTTAAGACCTGGTTCTGCCAAACACATAGGGAATTACATAGTGAGGGATGCCATCCAACAGGGTTCTCCAGGAGGCAATTGCCTCGCCATGTCTTACTTTGGCAGGGCACAGCAATGCCTCTTTTCTTTCATGATTTTCTCTGTCAGAACCCTGGCTGGCCCCAAGTTGGCCCTTGCTTAGGGAATGTTGCATAAGGGAAGGGAATGTGTTGGAGTAGGACACAGCCTGGTCACGGCACATCTGTTCTCATAGGTTTGGGTATGTGTCCCAATTTTGGTCTGATTTTTGCCAACAAAGCTCTGATCCCATTTGCAAGGAACAAAAAAAAAAAAAAAGCAGAGAAGACAATGAGAGTGAGCCATGAAGCAAGTTCCAAGTTTCCAGTTGCCAAACAAGTCCTTAAATCCTCATGAACAAAGATGCAACATGGCAGTGATTACCTAAATCTAATAATGTAGAGATAATTGAAGGCTAATTGAAAACACAAAAGAGGATAACAGTATTTAAGGGTTAATAGAAAAAAGGTATTAATTAAATACTGTACTGAAGGCAAATTAGGGGCCAAATTAAAGACTTAATAAAACTCATCTTACTCTACTCTACCATAAAATAATGTAAGATATTAGCATTTATATGGTTTTCCCACATAACTGTCATTCAAAAATAAAGGCATGTGCTTTCTGAAACATCAACATTGGAAACCAAAGGAAGTACCACATTCCTTCATGTTTTATCACAGTGTAACAAAACCATTTTTAAGGCAAAAATAAGACACCGTCATTGATCACATCCACATTTCCTTTCTGTATAACAGGTTAGTACCGAGGTTCATTCTTATCACATGACTCACAGCACTGAGAGTATGACACAGAGAGAGAGAGAGGCAGGGAATGAAAATAAGAGAAGAAGAAAAAGAGCCCAGGTCCCACTCAGGGGCAATGAAACAGTAGAAGGATAATGGAAGTTTCCTCAGGCGATCCCCAACAGAGGGAGAGAAGATAGACAGAAAGAGGGATGGCTAAAAGGAAATATGCACATGTAAATGAGAGGAAGGAGGGAAGCAGGTCATGCTGTCATTCTTCCAGTGGTTTCAAATAGAGCAGGTATGGCCAGCATGAGCTGTAATTTCTGCCCAGCCAAGCGTTCACCTGAATACCAACACAAAGACTGAGTGAATAAGGGAAGATGAATAACTGTCACCCTTTCTCTCCTATTCTCTGCCTATCTGCCTATA
>JAOTRR010000018.1:18955543-18968043 GCA_028570945.1 Gogo arcuatus | reverse complement strand
CCCTGTTCTCTCTCTTTTCTTAGCCACAAAATATATACACGGATCTGTTTCTCCTGAAAGAGCCGCAGTGCCCATGCTTCCTTGTTCCTCCCTTTATGTGAGCAGAAAACAGAAGTTTGAAATAATGAATAGAGGGCTGAACAGAGTTGAGGGTTTATCAGTGGTCTGCCATTGTGTGAGGGCCCCCAGTTTATTATACTCACCTTCCTATGGAGGTGACCTGCTTTGTATTGAACAAAGAACAGTGGAATGAAACTGAGCTCAAGCCTCTCGCTGGCTGCTGATAATGCCTCCGTTACCCAGAAGCCTCTATCTTCCTTGAGGGACCACTTTAATTTATGCTTCTTCATCTCCCATGGGCTCGCGGATGAGTTAACCCACTCAGTTCACTAACCGATTCAGAAAAATGGGCAGAAAAAACTGCTGTGTCAAGTTGCACACACCACCAGCACCACAGCGAGACTAATAAAGTTATCTTTGGGCACACAGCATGAAATTTAATTAAGATATAATTACAAACATAAGGTGGTGATCACAAGCTATAAATCAATTTCAGAGTCAGTTGCTCACTATCATTATATCACTAACATTAGATCTATTTTGGTCAAAAAGCCCCCAAACCCATCAACTCTATCACAACCTTAGCACATCAGAAATAATGATAAATTAAGCATTGCTTAATTTTTGAGGAATACCGGGTGGTTAAGACTGCATGCACACATACTAAAAATAGAGGTGTTAGTTTCTAACACTATCTGTCCATTATCTATACCACTTATCCAATAGAGTCATGGGGGAAGCTGGAGTCAACCCCAACTGACTTTAGGTGAGAGGCAGAGTGTACCCTAGACAGGTCACTAATCTATCAGCCATAACCATTCACACACCAGAGTATCAAGTTGACCTGATCCACATGTCTTTGGACTGTGGAAGGAAACCAGAGCACATGGAGGAAACCCACACAGGAACCTTGGCCACAAGGTTCAAACCCAGACCCTTCCTGCTGTGAGGCAACAGTGCTAACCACTGCACCACCTTTCTAACACTAATGAGCATTTATTATACTCAATAGACGTACCAAAATAAGGACATTTGAAATAAGCTGTTATAACATGATGCTATAGATATCATTTTTTTAAAAATTCTCTCATCATAGGGTTTAAAAAAAAAAAAGGTCACAGATTTTAAAGAGAAGGTGAAAGGAGTTAAAATAGATAAAATCAACTAAAATTTATATCTATTCAAATATTATGTCAATATTGATATTAAAATAAAATGTACATTGCTTTAATAACTTACTGAGAGTTATAAGCAAACAATTATTTTTTTAATCTACATTATATAGATCATTCAAATATTTATTCACCACTTTTCCATGTTTGCTTTTTAAAATTTTAAAGCTGATGCCTGTGTCTACTGTGTCTGTCTCACATGATTAAGTAATTATTAATAATTAATATTCTGCGATAATTAAACAGGTTCTGGCATGTAGAGGTCACATGGTTACATATTTTCACTACCCAGCATAAAAAGCAATCAGGCCACGATAAAGAAATTAGAAAGCAACACATAAAGCTAGAGGATGAAACATATAACAACTCTAAGTTGACCTTAATAGGTTTGATTTCAAAACAGCACATGTTCCCAAGACCTTGGTACATTAAATATGATGTTGACTGTTCTGCTGGCTTTGTGAGTCATATCACCAGTTACCATCGTATCAAATCATCATTTGGTTATAAGAAAACTGCTATTTACATTAAAAAAAAAAGTATTGTTATTGTATACATAGAACTTTTAAATCTGCTCTATAAACTCTATAAATATAACTTACTGTATGTATTGTGTGTAGTGTATGTAACTTGTAATTGCTGTAATTAATAATTTCGTTGCAAGTTTCAGAGCCATTTAAATATTAAAACAAAATATCAGACACCAGTAAAGTATAAAATAGTAAGGTGCATACATTATACATTATATATTACCACAGTAATGTTTTACATTAAGGCTCCCTTGATTTTTATTAACTTCAGCATTAATATTCAATAACTTCAATATTCAATAAGTAATGTTAATAAAATAAGGTATCACATGCATTAAATGGCATTTGGTTAAATGTAATGTAAATGCATTGCTTTGATTGTCTATTTAATCCATGACTAATAATAACTCAAAAAATAAATATAACTATAATTAAATTGCAGTATGTTTCCTAATGGTAATTTACTGAACTCTGGTCTCCAGGTGTAAATACTGGAACAGAGCTGCTCATTAAAGTACATTAAACATGTTTGAGAATGTGTAAACTTATATATCATTGTAGACTTGTTATACCATGATTTTTTGACAATCCCACCCAAAATATGCTGTGAAAATTACACTTCAGAATTTTTCTGTCCTCTGATAAAATCCTAAACCAAACAATTAAAATGTTAGTCTTGTGACTGCCTTCACAAAATCCCTAGAACAAATTATTTATTTATAGATTTGCACATTTGGCTGAACATTTTCATCTAGTAGATTAAGACGAGTACAAATTCAACATCATGCTTGTGGAGAAGCAGTACATAACACGGAAATCTCACAAACCATCACACTATGTTAGCTGTAAAATAGCAGTGAAGATGCATTTCTTGCACTGAGAATCATAAAATGAAGGTACTGTTTTCCTTCTATTCAGCAGACTGACTTCCAGGCAGGTGTGAGACTAGATTGAGAAATTAAAGATATTTAGCTTGCTGTAGAAATGGGGTTCCCATGTGATTCAACACAAATAAGAGCTAATTTTATAGAGGTCTTGAACTGTCCAAAAGGCAAGATAAGATTTCAAATAAACAGAGAAATAAAGCAAATATTTGCACAAGCAAGATAAACATTTGACTTTTCCTCCTTCTGCTCTTTCTATAGAATGGAAATTCAAGGGAAAGGAATAAATGAGAGATTCTGAGGCCTTAAAGCCTTTTTAAATTCCTATTTGTGCTTAGATTGCTGTTTCTTGGCATAAATATGTGTATAGAAGGTATGGAGATAGGCCTTGTGCAAGGGCAGAATGGAGAGGTGAGAGTTGCCCCCCTCGAACCTTCTCCATCAAATAGAAGTTGCTGATCAACCACTTTCTTCATCTATCTGCCCCTCAGCATCTTTTAGACCACATTTACCTATATACAGAAATGTGAAAAGTTTGCACAGTGCCTAAAATGTGTCTTATCTTCAAGGCAAAACTGCTGAAATATATTTACTAGTCAAGACTGATATGAAGAAATTGTATTGAGTACATCATTACAGACCTCAGTACACTCTTATTTATCCTGTGCTACATTATAAACCAACCTGACCTCACAAAAATTGTAGGAATTTTAAAAAGTAGGCTATTTAATTCAATTTACTATGAAATAAAAGCAATGCAAAAAAACTACGCCCACAAATCCCACTCTCATGCCAACCTTTACAGCTCCTAACTTTTCATACAAGCTGGCTCATGTTTATTTTCATGAAGCTGCAATAATGAGAAACTTGTGTTACAGCTAAAAGAAGACATTTCATCAACAAAAGATAAAACATAGTAAAGAATGGATGTGTGTGTACTTGTGAGACTAAACTAATAAATATCAGTTTGATCTAACTGCAAGGACATGAAACATTTGTATAAAATTTCTCACATGATTAAGTTATTAAGTCAATCTGAGATAATTAAACAGGTTGTGGCATGTGAGGGTTACACAGTTTCATCTTTTCGCTCACAGCAGCAGACTAAATACAGAATAAAAAAGGAACAGGATATGATAAAGTAATTAGAGGGCAACACAAGAATATAGAGGGCGAAACGGATAATAACCCTACATTGATCTTAGCTTGATTTTAAAATGGCACATTTTCCCAAGAGTTTTATACATTAAATATGATGTTAGTAGTTCTGATGGCTTCACCAGTCACCACCTGTTATCACTGCATCAGAGATGCATATATAAGTCATGAATGAGGCACATTCAAATTATACGTTTTAACAAGGCATATGTTGTGTATCTGAATACCTGACTTGCTGAAAAACAAACTTTTAAAAACAAATCAGAAATCACTGATTACTACTCAGAAAGCAGCATACAAAACAACAAAATAACATCTAATAGGATCAAGAGGTGAGGGATACACTCAATCAACATGCATCAAAGGTATCTTTCATTTTTATTATAGGTCAAGGTTAGATTCGACCTTCTATCTCTGTTTAACTAATGAGCACAGAGAGTGCACTAAAAGGATAGGATCAGATCAGCGGCACACTATTAACACTAGTGTATAAAGATCCAGATATAACTAACATTTTTTTAAACTGATGTTTGTGCCACTGAAAAAAAGTTAGGACTTTGGCAAGCACATAATGAAGCTTCCCTTCACTATGCAAGACCCTTTCAGTGAAGGCAAATGGCTTTCATGGCCATAAACATTTGAAAAGCTGATGCACTGTTAACAACACTTGAGTGTAAAGAGATGTTTTCTTTCACAAACCCGTTTCCTAATTAACACTTAAGGTCTCCGCTGTGTCAGGATGATGCGCCTCTATTGATCACTCCATATACACCAGCACTGCTGCCAGTAATCGAAACATCAATAGTGCTGAAATTACTGAACGCCACCCAGAATAGGAGCTTCATTAACCTTCTTTACCCTCACACAAATAAAACATCCTTTTTATTCCAGGGTCCAGTGAAATAAATTGTACCTAGCTTTTTAGTGAATGCTCAGCATAGTGTGAAGCTGAGCTGAGTTTATAAAAAAGTGAATTTATGCCTTGTTAAAAGTCCAGATAACCATTTCATTTCCAGATGGACCCTACAATAGAGGAGACTGCAAGAAAGTAAATGAGTTCTAGTATCATTTATGTGTGTCTTGATTTTAAATTTATATACCACAATAAGTTAATAATGGTTTTTAATAATATTTAATGATATTATCATTATACTGCATCAAGCAAGAGTTCTGTCTTTTCTTGGATGTCTGATCTGGTGAAGCGAATTATAAGAATACCTACTTTGACAAGTACACATTCAGCACTGTTTTCAAATTTGTCCAAAATAAGGAACATTAAAAAAAATGTATTCTCATTCTGCCTTCTGAATGTAATACTGGACAAATAAATATACTATCATGGAGCACTTTATTAGGAACACCTGTACATCTACACATTCATGCAATTATCTAATTAGACAATCGTGTGGCAGCTGTGCAGTGCATAAAGTGGGCCAGCAGCTTCTGGTAATTTTCACATCAACCATCAGAATGGGGAAAAAATGTAATCTCAGTGATTTTGACTGTAGCATGATTGTTGGTGCCAGATAGGCTGGTTAGAGTATTTCTATAACTGCTGATCTCCTGGGATTTTCATGCACAACAGTCTCTAGTGTTTACTCAGAATGGTGCAATAAAGAGAAAACATCCAGTGAGCGGAAGTACATGCAGACGGACACGTCTCATTGATGAAAGAGGTCAATCAAGAATGGCCTGACAGAAAGGCTACAGTAACTCAGATAACCACTCAGTACAATAGTGGTGAGCAGAAAAGCATCTCAGAATGCACAACACTTCGAACCTTGAGGCAGATGGGCTACAACAGCAGAAGACCATGTTGGGTTCCACTTCTGTCAGCCAAGAACAAAAATCTGAGGCTTCAATAGGTACAGACTCACCAAAACTGGACAGTTGAACACTGCAAAAACATAGTCTGGTCTGATAAATCTTGATTTCTGCTGACGCACACAGATGGTAGGGTCAGAATGTGGCACCAGCAGCATGACTGTGGCACCAACCTGCCTTGTGTCAACAGTTCAGGTTGGTGGTAGTGTAATGGTGTGGGGAATGTTTTCTTGTCACACTTTGGGCCCGTTAATGTTAATCAATCACTTGAATGCCACAGTCTATTTGAGTAGTCTTGCTGATCATGTGCATCCCTTTATGGCCACAATTTACCATCTTCTAATGGCTACTTCCAGCATGATAATAGTATAGTGTTAGTATAGTGTTTCTAATAAAGTGCTTGGTGAATGTATATTTATTCATTAAATCTGAATTGGATGTGTGTTTATTGGATCAATGCATTCATTAGTAACACTTTGTATTAAGGTTCCCTCAGCGAACATTATTACTGTATTAGTTAACATTAACATATCATGAACTTCAGCATTAATAAATCACAAGTAATTTTAACAGAGTAAGTTTATATGTGTATTAACAGATGTTTGTTTAAATGTTTAAATAAACACACCTGCAATTGCTAAAGATAATTAACGGCTTAGAATAATCCATATAAATTAGCAATAATGAAATTACAGCATGTTCTGAAATACAGTAATTACTTACTGAACTGGTCTCCAGGTGCAAATATTGGAATTTTCTCTTCAGCCTCACTTCTAAATTTTGCCAGTTAACAAACACAAATATTATTTATGTTTTTGGCTATTATTTGGTTTGTTATTTTAAAAAAAGAATTATAATTAAAAATAATACCAGATTTGTTAATGCTATTTATGATTTATTAATGCTGAAGTTCATGGTTTGTCCATGGTAACTAATGTGTTCAACAATGGCTGTTAAGGGAGCCTTAACATGCAATGTAAGTGATACCCATTCATTTTCAGTAGCTGGCTAAACGTTCACAAATTATCCACATGGACATATGGATGTATAAACAAGCTAGTTGAATATTGGCATAACGTTCACAAACTACAGAGGCTAAAAAGTCTCCACTGAACCTAAGTACAACATAGGGTTAACATCACAGTGATAAAGAACAGCTGAATTGAAAATGCCAAATATCCTATAGTCTAAAAAGATACCATTGGTCGTGGTGAATAGTCTGACAGAGAAGGCCTAAATAGCAAGGCCACAGAAATCCATTGAAAGGGCCCATTGTAGGCAATAAAAAAAACATACTCTTGTTCTCCCAAGGACGTCTAATTAGCAGACAACAGCTGAGACCATTTCAAATGGTAATATTTTTCCTTTAAATGTTTCATAGAAATGTCCTATACTTCCACACACAATTGTGCTTTCTTAGTGGCTCTTTTGTTCACCAAGACCCTTTTCACTGGCATGCATGTAGGCATTTTTTGAGCCAATGTACTAAATGGAAATCTCATCACACAATAGTTAAGTGGAGGGACAGTAATATTAAAAAAAAATTGAACGAACCTCCTACACGCCAAAGAGCATAACGGCTTTGTCCCCAATGGCATGGTTCCTGATTTTCATTTTACAAAAAGAAATACAGAATACTTCTTAAAGTTCAAGAACAACCACCATTAGCAGGAAAGAAGCTCCATCCATTATCATGTTAAATAACATTATACATACCGCATGCACACAGAATCACTGTTTTGCTTGAGAAAACCTTTTTACCAAAAATAAACCAAGAACTGCCAAGTGAGAAGGTGCACAAAAACAGGACCACAACTATTAAATAGTTAGAACCAAAGATAAAAAAAAAGCTGGTTATTGTGAGTGCAGCTTTTCAGACTGGCCTGATAAAATCAAATCGGTATGTAACAGATCGTGGCTCAGGGTGGTAGACCCAGTCACCAGTCAAAGCAGCACTGTAAGCTTCACTAAGATAACCTTTGGGGTCAGTGTAAAATGGTCAGTGTGTGTGAGGTTGGATCGACAGATTTAAGAGTGGCACATAGTGCAGTCTAGCGACACTGATTAAGCTTCTCTTCATTCTTTTTGTAAGAATTCACACAAATAACTGGGTATATAAAGGTTAAAAGTGGCTATGATTAGACTGAAAGGCAGAGGTAGTACTTGTACTCTGACATAATTGCTCTAACTGAC
Source organism: Gogo arcuatus (assembly GCA_028570945.1). Classification (NCBI taxonomy): domain Eukaryota; kingdom Metazoa; phylum Chordata; class Actinopteri; order Siluriformes; family Anchariidae; genus Gogo; species Gogo arcuatus. Next base: position 18,960,222 of record JAOTRR010000018.1, on the reverse strand, counting down.
TAGAATTATTATGAAATTGCTATGCAACAATGAAAAACCAGGCTTAACTCAGCAACAAGAAGAAGAAGAAGCCTTTATTTGTCACATATACATTACAGCAAAATTCTTTTCTTCACATATCCCAGCTTGTTAGGAAGTTGGGGTCAGCCATGATACAGCGCTCCTGAAACAGAAATGGTTAAGTGCCTTGCTCAAGGGCCCAAAAGTGGCAGCTTGGTAGGACAGGAGCTAGAACTCCTCATCTTCAAATCAGTAACCCAGAGCCTTAACCGTTGAGCCACCACTGCATCATGTTTAACCACTGTTTAAACCTAGCACTATGCTTGATGATGGCTAAAAAAACACACTCATCTATCTAGACATCTATACACAGAAGCAGAAAACTAGCTGCTGTAAGATATTCTTTTAAAAAAGGGAAGAAAGAACACAAAATGAGAGGCACTTGTAGAGTTGAGTAATAAAGCCGAGGATGTAGGCTTGCTCTCCATGGGCTCATTACCACGTCCACAAGATAGCCATTTTCTCTCAGATGTAATTAAGGCCACAAACGACTCTGTCAGGCAGGGTTTTTATTAACAGCATTCAAGGGAATATAACCACACACACTTAGATTCATACGGAGACATCTGACAGAAACAACTTTTGCCAAGCTGCCCTCATTTGTTCATTCCCCTCGAGGTAGCTGAAAAATCAATAAAAGCACCATTTACGATGAGCATGGCCATATGACCTGTCCACCCCTTGTCTTCATCATGAGCCTCATCGCTTAGTCTGGCTGCAGTGTTTTAGCCTCACACACACATACACACACTACCCTTTTCACATTCATCAGGTCTTTAGCATTGGGTTTTCACTGACAGGAATCTGATTGAAATGATTGAAGCTATGTGGATGAGAAAAAGAAAAGTGGTTGGTTCTAGATTTTGAGAACCTCTTGTGTGTTTTGAATTTGCAATCCCATGGATGGAGCAGACAGAGGGCTTTTAGGGCAGAAAATGGCATTTAGAGCTAATGATCCTGGGGGTTCCCAGTGGGGTTCTTCATACTGAAGCATATACTGGGCTGCTGACAGCATGTGTACACTGACTGACTATTAAAACACTGGAGCTCAGAGATGGGAAACAAGTGGTGCTCAATTCAAGTAACACTTTATCCTAGTCAGGATTGCTTTGGATCCAGAGCCTATCCAGGGAACACTATGATTCACTATCAGGATGCCTATCACAGGGCACACACACACCTTAGCCAATCCACATACTGGCATATCTGTGGGAGTTGGGATGAAACTATAGAAAATCACACAGACAGTAACACAAGCTCAGGATCAAACTGGGACCCTGGAGCTATGAGGTGGCACCACTACCCACTGCACCACCATGTCACCTGTGTATAGGTGATGTAGATTCTTTACTTGTACTTGGGTTTTGTTCTGCTAATCAGTGTCTATATCGTCCACATAAACGTCCACTTGTTTGGTCCACTTCCTTACCCCAGGCTTTAGTCTTCCACACAAGTCATCCAAAAATTAATTTAGATGCTATATACTGTAATGCATTATAGCAATTCACTGAATCACATTTGCTGCATAGATGCTGATATCAGCACCTCTCTGACTTAGATATTCACTGCTGCCCTTTCCTTTTTGTCTCTATAACTACTACCAAGTTTTACAGTTTTAGAGTCTTTTGGTTCAGGGTACCAGAGTTGTGAGGCAGGTAGCATTTCACCTCACAGCTCCAAGATTCCAGGTTCAATCCTGACCTCAGGTAACTGTCTGTGCAAAGTTTTGCATGTTCTCCCAGGGTCCACTCGATCTACCTACAGGTACTCCAGTTTCCAACCACCTCCTAAAAACATGTTAGTAGGTGGACTGGCTATGCTAAATTGCCCCTAGGTGTGTGAATGTGTGTGTCCATGGTGACCTGTGGTTGACTGATGTCCCATCGAGATTGTGTCCTTGCTGTACACCCGGTGGTCCTAGGATAAGCTACAGAACAACCGCCAGCCTGACCGGGATTAAGCAGTTGTTAAATATGAATAAATGAATGAATGACTTGTTCTGTGTAGTATTTGTTACTGAGTTAACTGCTATCCATTTGGTTTTGAACGTGATCAGATTTATAGCATTTTGCAGTGACTAACAATCATTAGTCACTTTTTCAACACTTCACAGACCAGTCAGCACAAACACACAGCTAAGCAATATAGTGTTTCTTACTTAGCTTACTGTTTGGTAACCATCATTTTGGTACCCATCCTCCTACCCATTTCATTCTGAATTTGAGTGTAATCAGTTTTTCATGCATATATGAAACATTTGCAAATTGAGCTTAGAGATAAAGAGATGCATAGTTTTGTTGGTGGTACAGCTTGAGTTAAAAAAAAAAGATTGTTGGTGATCAAGGAATGAATTTTGTGTCAATGCAATGAGAAATGTATTTACCATTTGCCCCGCTTAGTTATTGTGTGAAGAATAAGCAAAAATACATGTACACTGGTCAGAGAATAGCAATTAAAAAAAAGTCCATCACTTACTATGGCATTACATTCATACAAACATACTTTTTTCAATTTTAGACGTACTGTTTTTTATAGTCATACACTCTATGATGTGTATGTGTGTGTGTGTTTAATATTAAATGTAAACCCTGTTCATTTTGTGAATAAAGACACACATAACTAATAATAAAGACACACATAACATAAATAAAAACACAATAACTAAGAGGGGCAAATGGTAAATACATTATCCTTGTTCTGAACTGTTAAAGCTAAAATGCACATTTTATACATTCTTTATTTAGACGTGTCATAAAACTAAAAGTAATACCACAGATTTCTATCAACAAAGGCAAACAGATTTAACAACATAGGCATCTGAGGCATCTGACCTGAAGACTAAATCTTTAAATGAGCTTGACTTTGTTTGCTTAAAGAGTCAATGATTCAGTCCATCCTTTAAGAGCTTAAGCCTATCAAAATGCCATTTTTATGCTCGAAGGACACTAGATGCCGCTGGCTGGAAGAGCAGTGACATTACCCCATATTTAGCACCAGGACCCTCAGTGAGGTGACAGAGGAGCAAGGCCAAGTCCCATATGACTAGCTGCCTAACAGATTAACGTGGGCTCAAAACACACAGATTGCCACTAGAAAAAAATGACAGCATGGCTTTTCCTTTATGACAGCAACAAAACAGGCCTCTGAGACCAATGTTTCTATCATTGCCGAAAGAATGACAAATAAAGCACTAAGGTGTCCTGGACAAAGGCACATATTTTTTTCTAGAGGTTATGGCCATATGTGGCACAATTTTCTCTAGCTATTTGGATACATGAGTTTTCTCTAGGCTTCTTTTTCACTGTCAATTGTACATAGTGAGAGGTGACAATCAGATTTAAGCCTAAACTATACTGTCAGTTTTTTTTTAAAATCAGTAACACTCCACTATAGGGTCCACAAATTAACATATATTTATACTTTAATAATACTTTCATACTGATGAATTAATACATGCAGCAAAAATTGATGAATCAGGAAATAGTGAGATACATACATTAATATTCATCTCATATATACAGTATATTCATGTACTGTACAGTATGAATAGCCATTAATAATGGTAACAGTTAATCATTCACATCTTGCTAGCTCATTCTTTTCATTAACATCATGAGTGTTAATAAAGATAATTTTACAGTAATTTACTTGCAATTAAGTTAAAATACTGTAAAATCTACTGTATTTTATTTATTTGTTTGTTTGTTTGTTTATTTATTTATTTATTTAACAATGTATGGAGAGCTCTGTTTTCTATATTTTCTACCATAACTCTATTACTAGCTTTGTGAACTGAAAAACCAAGGCTTAGGGATTTTTAAAAAAATTTTTTTAAAGGTGTTGGATTTAACTGTACTTCAGGTAAGGACTTGGCTGAAGTACTTTATCCACCTTTTAACACTTTCATTCAGTGTTTCTGCTTTTGTGGGCCATGTTAAATATAATACACAATGCTCTGGTTCTTTTTTAAACAGATCACCAATACACATTTAAATAAGAGCTCTCACAAAGGCCTTTTGACAGGAATGAATTATAAACCTGCGTCTAATGGCCCTCAACACTACGACCTGACGTTATAAATCACTTTTCAAATCTGTCACATTCAGGCCTTTAGTAACAGAACATTCCTTGTATAATTACATTCCTTAGAGAAGTTCTTTTAGACAGGCTAAAATCCTGAGATCCCACACAGTCACATAGTTGAAAATGTGAGACAGCAAAAGTAATGCTTTGGTACTTTCATTAACATCAATATTAGCAGAAACCAACAAAACTATAAAGGTTATGAATAAATATGTTATATAAAGTGGATGGGCATGTGCTGATTCTCACGGGAATGTAAAGAGGCATGACATCGGCATCATTGTACCATTTGTGCATTTGTGGAATTTGAACAGTATGTTATTGTATAAACAATAAACAATCTGATACAGTAATACAGTCTGCTATCAAACTATTTCTTTTGTTCTGTGATTTTCTTTATGTCTTGTTGTCACGTAATTGGGCTGTAGATGGATGTAAGTGCAGAAAGGAGTTTATTAAGAAAACAAACAAACAAACAAACAAACAAACAAGCATACAATCCAAATCGGCGGGCAAACTCATAAACGTTAAACATG
>JAOTRR010000018.1:18910950-18923710 GCA_028570945.1 Gogo arcuatus | reverse complement strand
CACACACACACACACACACACACACACACACACACACACACACACACATACACTCCCTAGCCTCAAATCTTCACATTTCATTTTTTCCTCCCTTAAATAATATTTATCTCCCATTTTATTCACATGTACCTTCTTTTTTTTCCAGATGAGCTGGGTTTGATTTGTGTTATTCAGGCATTTTTTTGTGAATAAAAAGCAAGGGCTTTCATTCGGGTTTCTTGGGACTGGCTTCCATGCTCATGTTCCTCACAGATAAATAAACAGCATTCGGCCCGGCATTGTTGGGCTGAGTGAGATAATATTGCTGAACCAGGCAAAATTCTCACACTCTGAAGAATTGGGATCTTCCATAACAAGTACTCTACTCTGTAACCTATATCTTATTCAAACTCTGTAGATGTGACAACTAGAGAAGACTTAAGCGCTACAAAAAATATTGTGCGTGAAAGACCTAACGTAAAGCCATGACCTTCAGAGTCATTTACAAAGAAGTCTTTTACAGCATTTAAAAATCCAACATCAATATTCATGGATGCTGTTGTTAAATGTTTCACTGAGTCAGGCCATGTTGAGGACAGGTGTGGATTGTTTGTGTGCCACATAATTTTTCTGAAATTCCTCCATCCACACATAACATATGGTCCTCTTGTTTTTGACTCGACCTGGTAATCATGGTAATTGTTTTGACCTGAGTTGTGTAATCAGTGGAACATGTTAATAATCATAACTTTGTGACACAAACCATTTAACGAAGCACAATACAAAAAATCTAAATTTTGCTTTGTTATTGGACTCTGTTCCTATACTGCATCAGAAAAGATGAAACTCTATTAAATCAGTGTATGAAATGCACTCAGGTCTAGCAGTAAGCGCTGCTCTTGAGTGAACAGGCCTCCTGTTAATTCAAATAGCTCCTATTGTGAGTTTATCAAACCGGAACAGCTGTCCACCATCATGGATAAATACGCACTGGTGCAAGGAAGAAAAAGAAGAGGGAGTTCCATCAAGATATTTGAAATACACTTACATTTTCCTCCCTTCTCTCATCTCCTTTCAGCTCTCTGTGGACTAAGCGCTAAGCAAGAATGGGCAGCTGTTCTGCTCCTCAGACCCCACTATAATCAGACACGAAGGAATGGACAGAATGCTCTAACAGTGTGTTCATCCCTGGTCCTCATCTAGCCAAGCAGAGGATGAGAGAAAACAGGATTAGGATACAGACAGCATGACACACAGGATGTCAAAAAAAAGAACCTGATTATTCCTTTAGTCATAAGCAAGCATAAAGGTTTCAACTGTGGTTGGTGTTTGCATTAAAATATGAATTCTTTCACTGCAGTTCATGTCTTTTTAAATGCCATGCTGTTCAAAATGTACTACAATATGGTCTGAAAAATGGCTTTGCAGAATATTCTCACATGTGAAAGTGTTGTAACAATGCATGAATGCTTACTTCCACAGACACACTACTGCTCGAGTGCCCTCTCTGCCTGATGTGAGGGTTATCTGGTCCTCCTTTTCTCACACATCCTGGGATTTCAGTGTCTTTTTGGGAAATATAAAACATCTTTTTCCCATTGTATTGCAAAAAATATACCTATGGTGTCCAGATCTGTGAATTTACTCAGTGATGCACATACGGTACACCTACATAATTTAAACAATAAACAGATTATTTATTCAAAACCTGGTGATCAAACTAGATGGTGGATGTTAAGTGATTCTGCAGTAATGAGCAGTAAACTGTTTTTTTGTTTATTTGTTTGTTTTGTTTTGTTTTTTAAAGAAAGTCTTTTTACAAATCAGTTATAATTTCCATATGGTCAACATTTTCCTCTGCTGTTGCTTAACGTGTTTGAAATCATCTGCAGTTGAACTCAATGCCAATGGCGTTGAAAGGGATGCCTCCACCGCCAAGTCTAGTTCTCCTTGTAATTTATTTGTATGACACAAATACCCTTAAAATATACTTCAAACAAGAAGGAATATATTGAAGAAAAGCTGTTTCAGACATTTGACCTTGCTGGACCCTGTTTGGATAAATTCCAAAACTGAATTAGTTCATCTGCAGGTTGCAATGATAATTCCATATAAATCCTACAAACTTTCAACCATTCGTTGTTGAGATATCAAACTAACAAGAATCTCAGACGGACAGTCAGACGTACAGACAACGCAAAAACAACTCCTCCATCATCACCATTAAAATTATTTGTAAAGTGTTATATTTGACACTTTGTTGTAGGCTTATTTAATCTTTCTGGGTCAGAATTTTCATTCTCTTTTCTCTCTTAGCCAAAAACCAAGTCTTTTTTTGTTTGTTTGTTTTTTTTACCATTTTTGGCCAAAAATTTTCAGTGGCCTCGCTAACAAATATAGTTAACTGATCTTAAAAAACATAGGTGTCTAATATTAGCTAAGTCAAATATATATTGATGGATTTATTTCACATTAATGAACTCAAAACCTTCTACATTTACCAAGATACAGGGTAAGGGACAAGAGGCAAGGGCAGGCGAGCTCAATCGAAAACACGTGAGTTTGGGTGGAGGTTCCAGGACGTGTCAAGTAATATTGGAGAGTTCACAATACCTGTGCAAATCATTCCAGATTCATATACCAATTAGCTCCCATTTTAGTGGGGAGAAAAGAACACCGCTCTTTTTGCATATTTTTGAGCGACAGCTCGTATTAGCGTACTCCAATGTTACATTGTGGAGCTTATACAAAATGCATAAAGGCTGGCAGGTCTATTAATGTAATATAATCAGTGTTCCAAAGTTGCTAGAATTGCTAAAGCGCATGTGAACTCAACTGCCTCAAACATGTGATCCCAAAAGCCATAAGCCTGCAATGATCCAGGAATTCAACTGATCAGTTTGCAATCTACAATGACACATGTAACACAAACAGAAATATAATGTGTCATGCTACAATACTCAGCATATTAATATCAGCAAGTAACTTGACATCTGCCCTAGTGATGATATGACTGAGAGATTCAAGAATAGTTATTCTTTCATAAACAGAGCAATGTGCTTCAGATTTCAAATGAAGAATATAAAGGCATTGGGCAGACCAAGACTCTCCTGAGAGGGAATCTTGACCGAAATGCTGAGACACAGCATGACATGTCAAGGCAACACACCAGTCTTACACACAAGCACTGAAAATGACCAAGCTTCCTGACACACCCTTGTAAGTGGCATGGATTTCTAATGATCACAGATTGTTCAACGTCTCACTACCACAGGAGCATCGCCTGCTGATCCAACACCTACTGTGCACTAAATCTACCTCAGCAGTAAAGCAAAGAGAATCAGACCAGGACCTTTACAAGAGAGAATATTTAGTCAAAGTGCAACAGTTACATGCAAACATTCATGTCAGCACAATAGGGGTTGAATGGACATCACTGGCTGAAGATCTACTTTTTCACCAATAAACACTAAATGGAAAAAAAAAAATCCCTTGAGTTTGTTCTTGCTGTGCTAACTTCTCCCCAACAAGGTTTTAGCTTGATAGTATTCTATCTTGTTGGGGTATGATGGAAACTACAAATTTTGTACGTCACTCTGGATTATGGTGTCTACCAAATATTGTAAATGTAAATATTATTGGTCAACCAGTAATTCAAAAATGCAGTCTATTAGTCATCTGTTATGCAGTTAAAGGAAAAATTTATTTCAGGACATTGCTATTTTTTGGCTGTTTTAGTAGTGCAGTTAAAGCACAGATTTTCACCAACTGTTATTCAGAATGTAGTTTTATGCATATAAAGTTGATTTTTTTGGAATATTTAAGAATAATTTAAACAGATTATTATTATTATTATTATTATTATTATTATTATTAAAATTTAATTAGCCTTCGTTCAATTGGAATTCCCCTTAAGCATCAGACCTCAGTGCTCTTCATCCAACATGATGGCATGTTAATCAAAATAGCCTTTACACCAGTCACTGGCAGTGCAGAGAGCCGCTGTTTAAAATAAAAATAAGCATATTTTTGCATGAAACACCACAAAATACAATATGTATGCTACACTTTGCAGTGCATGCCCAAGAAGAAGCCTTGTTTGTCATATATACATTACAGTACAGTGAAATGTTTTCTTCATATATCTCGGGTATGTTTTGGCACCCCTGGAGCAGAGAGGGTTAAGTGCCTTGCTCAAGGGCCCAACAGTGGCAGCTTGGCAGCGCTGGTGGTGGACCCTCAACTTTCTGAACAGTAACCCAGAGCCTTTAACTATTAAGCCACTGATGCCCATAATCTAAACAGCACAAACAGCCAAACTCCATAAGCGTCCTAACTGCCACAGAGCATAGAAGTCAAAATCTCATTGGATTAATGAACATTATGTGATCACATATAGCAGACAGAGTAAAGGACCAAAGTGCCACTGCATCAGTCACTCTTAACCTAGATGTATCTGCATGATTTTAGGCATTGTGCTGCTGCCATATAACAGGCTGATTGGATAATTGCATGAATAAGTAAGTACACAGGTGTTCCTATTAAAGTGGCTGGTGAGTGTATATAGGTAGTAAGTAACCCTGCAATGTCATTTCAACAGAGTCTCCTCGTTCTATTGATCCAAATGGTTGTGTTTCCTGTCAGGAAGCCATCAGCCAACAGCTCATATTAAGTAACCTACTAAAATAGTCCAGTGTAATGTGGTACAGTGCATCTCTTTTTGCAAAACAAAGCTCTTCTCCACTCCCATAACACTTAACTCACTGTGACCCCTGTGTTTATCAACTCAATTATCCTTTTATCTGCAAGTGGGATACACATGGCCAGCCCTCTTATGCACTCATGCCAGTGTAAAAGATGAAAGCAGAGGGTGAAAGGTGCACAGGCAGGAGAATGAGGAATGGAGAAGGAGTCAAAGTGTTTCATTTATAACCGGGGAGAGGTCTTCTGAGAGCATTTATCCATAATGGAGAAATAATGAAGAAAGATTAAAGCCCTCTGGGACATTTTTAGGGGTTTTCTCTAAATGATCGCGACGTCTCCCTGTTCTCCACAATGGGCTCAGAGAGAGCGCCAGACACCATTATGTCCCCAAAATGAGCCCTGGCAAAAGCTACGAGTCACTCTGTCAGTTAAATGTGGGCTACAGTAACACTGCAGAAAGGCTTACCTGCAAATTAAGAGCATCGGCTTTTGTCTCTCTTGTGCTGAGGTAAAAACATGAGAATGGTGTCCATTTTCTGAGTGATTTGAGAAGAGACAGGAGGTTCAGCATAGAATGATCAGCTTAGTGCACATTCTATTCAGTGGAGATTCAATAAGGATCTTTAGAGAGAAATTCAGAGCTTAACCAAATACAGTTTCCAGAAAGAAATTAAAAGCAAAGACAACCAATGATGAGTAGACATGGTAACTCAATGAATATATACCAATAAATTATCAAATATTAATGGCTAAGTTCATACTGAAATTCAAATTATATTTGTTTAGAATACTATAATTCTGTTTATGAATTTCATAGAATACATTCTATGAAATTCAAAATTTCCTCAATTTATTCGTTTACATTCATTTACATTCATTTCCCCTGTTAAGGGGAAATGGTTGTTAATAGTTACAAATGTCTGTTCCTTTCGTTTTGTCAGCCATCCCTACTGATGCATTAGATCACAAATTTGATTTTGCTCTTTACAATAATCCTTAACAAATCTTCACTGAGCCCAAACATGTGAGCCTGTAGAAAGCAAGAATAAATGAGCCAGACCAAATGTACTGGCTTTATCAGTACGAGTTATTGGGCACCTAAGAGTGCAGGAAATCCACAGAAGAAATACTGTTCCAGGTAAATCTCAACCTGTGAATAACACAAGCCAAGCAATTTACAGTGGAAGGTCATAGCAAAGTAAAGCAGGGAAAATTACCAGGAAAAAATGGACTTTCTGGGAGAGTGAAATAGATGAGAGATGAGAAGAGATGAAAACTTGACGGGTTACCCAGGCGGGTCTACAAAAAGTAATGAATATCCCTTGGTGTGCAGTGATTTTGAAGAACTGTCATTCTGAATGAACTGAGATAAAAATTATATTTCATCCTGATAAAAAATCTACCAAAAAGGACACATGTCTGCTGGATGCAGCTCCTAATCCAGAACGAAGTCTGACAGTTTCTACTGACACTCAAAAACCCCAGCTATTTCTGAGTTCAGAAAGAACTCTGGGCAGAGAAACATAACACCATTGTGCAATATAAATGACATGTTGGCCTCATTTTATATTTCAGATAAAAAATTCCTAGGCAAAACGTATGAGTTCAGTTTGTGTATGATAACAAGACAACCACAAGAAAACAAAAGTGAATATATTGAATCCGCTATAGAATCTGCTCTAGGAGTGCAGCCTGAAAACACGTGTCCTTCAAGAAAGAATAGTGCATGCCACGCATCTCATACCAAAATCCTGTTGCTTTCCATTGAATAAATCATCCACATCTATTAAATCCCCTTTTACTTCACGACGCAAGTGCTCCATTCAGAGTGTAGAGAAAGGAGCCTGAATTACTTGGAGCTGGAGAGTTAGCTAGCATGGAAACGAATTAAGGACCAGTAGTCAATATTGTGGATCCACTATGCCCAGAAGAAAGGGACCATTCTTGGGTTACCTGGCTTGGGAATAAAGTCACAATAGACTCCAAACAAGGGACACACTGCACAATTCGTGGATTGATTTTTACTTCAGGGACCTGAGACTTTTTCAAGACAGACAATATTCCGTGAAGATAAACATAAAGCTGTGAATGGTGTGAATGTGTGATGCATTACCCTAGTGCCCTGTACCAAGGGAATATAGGTGCTGTCAGACCTCAATGGATAACCTCTATCTCTGGTGTACTTCATTGTAACAGTGAAGAGGAAAGAGAGTGGCTTTGTAACTGTCACACAATGTTTGCTGAGCTATTTTGCACAGCATACAAAGTTTTCTATGTGGGAGACAGATACCACTTTTTTCTTGCAAACTGTAGTGAGGAATAACACTGTGTCAATAAAAAACCAAGTGTGCTCTGGATTAAGAAGAAATAGTAGCTTTTAAGAACCAAAATATTAACACAAACAACTCTTAAACCCAGCATTTCAGCTGGGTGGGGTTCAGAACTTGAGATGGGTTGGTGGTGAGCTCAAATTCCAGAACATCCACTATTGAATATTTGAACACAAACCTTTGAAAATGGTTTGATTTCTGCAACAATCTAATAATGTAAGCTAGCAACCAGCAAGAACAGCTAGTGCTATAGCAGTGCTAAGCAGCTTGGATTAGCATAAAAAATTGTTAAATGTGGGCTAAAAGCAGAAAATTTTTCAAATGTGAAATCTGGGATTGGGATTACCAAGAGTGAGATGACTTGGAACACCGACTACAGCTTTCCAAAGAAAAAAGTTGACTAACAATACCAGAGAGTGTCTGGAAAAGATTATCCTTAGCAGGCTACATATGAGTAAGTAGTGCTGTTATAGGAAATGAATCAATACTGGGGTGGAGTGATGTGGCCTGATATGAAGCCAAACCAACATTCACTCCAAAAACAGGGCATCCCAAAGTATTTCATTCCTTACTTACTGTGTATGTAAACAGTTATGGGTGGTCTTGCCAATACTTAAGTGACATGTGATCTATATTAATTAAATTTGCACCATTTCATAGTTGTAGCCAGTAAACAGTTTATTTACTTGTTCTACTCTTTTCTTTTCCTTTCCATTTGTTAAACTACCTTCAAAATGTATGATGAGAGAAAAATATGGGTTCTGATGGCAGGAAGTGTAAATAACAGACTAACATCTTGAATATAGGTAAATTCTAAAAATGTGTAACCTTTTCGATATTGAAACTGTCTTATTCTATTGGCAGATAATTTTGCTTATATCAAGCATTTATTTCTAGAAAGAAGCAAGAAAGACTTAGGCCTGAAATTAGTAAATATGTCTAGAAATAGGTTTAATGGTCTTATATTTATTATAGGGAGCATTTTGTTTCAGAGTCACAAAAGCAAAATAAATATTTCACCTCTGTAATGTAATGTATTGTAAATTTAGTTTATTAGAAAATATTCTATTGGAAAATAATTTCTACTAATGCTTCACTCATTTTGACCTGAACAGAATCTAAGGGTTTAGGTGTAAAAGCACACATTCCTCAACAAATTGTTGACCCACAGCTTTGTGTTCAGGTAATGCGCTAATGTGTCATATATGCCATGCAGTGTACGGTGTTTGTGAGCTTTGGTCAAGGTTACTCTCCCATCAAGAAGCGAGAGGAGGGGCCCTCACATCCTCACATATCCCAGCTGAGTGACACTCGCCTCAACCGATAAAACAGCTCTTATCACCTCCGAGAGTGGAGATTTGGTCTCTGTCCAAGGGAACCAACAGAGCAAGAAAAGCACTGTCTAGACACTTAAGGAGAAGTAAAGAAAAAAAATTGCTCCGTTTGACAGGAAATACTGAAGGGCTTTTGACCAAAGTCAGGCGACTTGAGGGGCTGTATTCGAGACAACGTCATTGTGCTGGTCCATCTCGCCAAATCCCCTTTTCTCCAGCTATTTCACAACCGTTTACCATGGATCTTAGAGCAGGACTGTGGAGCATCACGAGTTATATGCCCTATCTCAGAGCGAGAGAGTGAACACGACCAAAATGGCTACTCTTTCGTCATTCAAGCTGAAAGGCGTGAGTAAAGGGTATGACATTGGCCCTAATATCCGCTGTGCAGGTTATTCCTCAACTGTAGGCCAGTGACAGGAGTTAGGAGGCCAGGTGTTATTAGGAGCATACAGACTGAGAATATTAATACTTGGCATAGATTCTAAGAGATTATTACTGTAGGAGCAGGAGATTATTAATGTAGGAGCAAGAACACTTCATTAAAGATTAACATGCAAATTAATCAACTGAAAGATCTAGCATCAGTACATACTCTTAACTGATCAAATGAATTTATAAATGTATTTTTAAATACAACCTCTAACTGGGTACCCTGTTCTATTCTGAATTCAGGTTACTGTCTGTATGGAGTTTCTCATGTTCTCCCTGTGTTTGTGTGGGTTTTCTGCAGGTTCTCCGTTTTCCTCCCACTGTTGAAAGATATGCTTCTAGGTGCATTGTCTAATGTAAATGGCCCGTATGAGTGTGTGAATATATGTATGCATGGTGCCCTGTGATGGACTGGTATCCCAGCCAGGGTCCAGGATGGTCTGGATCCACTGTGACCCTGCCCAGGATAAAACACGTACTAAAGATAAATGAATAAAAGTAACCCATACCTGCTTACTCCACTAGAAAATGAAACTTTGATTGCACTTACCAGAGTAGGTGTAGGTGAGGGTGTAAGCCATCAAACATGTCGTCAATATGTTTACCTGTGCTGGAGTTTATTTCATTACCTAATATCACGCACAGAACTGCTATTTGAGGGTCTCTTACCAAGAAACAGCTGGAAGCAAAAGGTACAATGTGAAAGACAATAGCGTGTTTACAGGTTCATCACATGCTTTGGCTCTGAATCACACTCCTGTCACAGCTCAGTGAAGCACAGCACATGAGGCCAAAACAGAGACAGAAAAACACCAGCTCACAGACAAAACCTGTTATCTCACATCATAAAAAGGAGAGGATAAACAAAATCAACTCACACATGAGTGTAAAAGGTATGCATTTACTGTTCAAGAACTGCTGGTCACCTTGCAAACAGTTCTGCATAAAATGCACCTGCAAGTTTTTGTTGATTTTTTTTTTTTTTTTCTAAGCAAATATCAGCAGGGGACAGAAAAAAATCCACTGAAAGCTCAACCAAAATCAAGGCCAAACATTCTTTGATTGTTACGGAACTGTCCTTACCACATACTCTTGAGGCTGAAACACTCTCTCTGAGAGAGAGAAAATGACAGGAACTGAATACATGAAAGCAAAAGATTTAACACACTGGAGATGCTCAGATTGAAATATCACTGTCAAGTTTTTTCTCTGGAAAAAGGTGAAACCCAGGAGGGATGAAAGAAATGCAGAGTATCAATTAAGGAGCAGGGGAGAAAAGAGTAGGAGCATGGTGCTGTTGTGATTACCATCACACACCAGTGTGCCCAACTCAACCGAAGGTCAAGTCACGTGGAGCGTGGCTGGGCAACAAGCGAGAAGGATAATTATTGTTCAAGGCCTTTTAATTTCAGTGGCATTTCAAATGATTAAGCTTTCTTCCAGGCCTCAGTCAGAGGACTTTGTATTCGTAAACTCATCTCCTGAAGAGTGACTCACTTCTAAAATAGGTTTTCTCGTTCATATGATTGAGCTTTGTCCATGCAGACAAATACAGGAGACTCTGCAGCTTCGCTCTTCATTGACTCTCCTGGCTGTTTTCACTCTGCGTCATTACAATCTGAAATTCAAAGCACATTACAGAGACTACACAAAATAAATGTATGAAAGCTGATGACCACTCACTATATAAGGATGAGTAGTGAGTGGATTATTCCTAATGTCATCTTGGGTTTGTTTGCTCCAGCAGATTCCAGCCTGATCATTCTTTTAAAATGTTTACACAATACAGTTATTGATTTTGTAGATATGTAAGGTTTAATTTAGGCTCAAATCAGTATCCCTGTTTTAATATTACATATATCCTGAGTATGTTAATGATGAATTAAGCTTCACCTTAACAGACAGAAATTTCTAGAAATATATATATATATATATATATACTGTGTAAATTCCAAGAACATACTGTCTGGCCCCGTGATATTATTTAAAACACAATAAACAGCATACTTTATAATATAATAGATAGTGGGTTGCAGCTGCTTATAGAAGGCAGCTAAATGGCTATACAAAAAAATGGTAAATCAAAGCATATTGATGGTGTGGTGCCATCTAGTGGTTGAATCCAAGTAATACTACAGAACTAATGGGTTACAATAGTATACATAGTACATAATATTTATAATAGGCCGATTATATCTCATAGTTAGAATTACATAATTGTCTATTCTTTTATAGTCTCCCAAGATATACTAGTCTAATACAAGGAAATCATTTGTAAAATAATTTAAAACCCTGATCAAAATGAGCCAACACTGCTCAATTCCTGATTTCAGATTTATTTAACCATTGTTTCAGATATTTAATATATTTTATATCTAGCATCATGTACTGATAAAATCTTTTTATTAATTTGCCTGCTTACATATTAGTTTACCTTGTTTACAAAAACAATTATATGACTAACTGAAGCCATTCATGAGCAATAGATCACTAAAACAGCAAGGACAAAGAAAGAGGAACACATTGTGGTCTGAAGAACTGGCCTCCAATTGACATTTCCTGATCTGGTTTTAAATGTTCTTAATTGTATTTGATTTCCTATCACGATCTGACAAATGTGGATGTGTGGTACAAATAAATGGATGAGTCTCAAGTTGACAGAGAGAAGGCAAAGAAGGAAGGTTGTAAGTGTGAGGATAAGCCTAGAGTTTCTCATCCAGGAGCACAGCAGCTGTGGAAGGCAAGTAAAACTTGATAATAAATTGAAAAATCCCCCCTCAAGAGACAAGCACAGAGGAAAGTCTGCCATTCCAGTCATCTCACCAGTGTGGCAAATCAAACCCAAATTTGCTCACGGGCGAGCAGATACCTGCAGCCACCTGGGCTTCACACTCCAAAGGCTAAGCCAAGACAATTTCCCTCAAATCATCTCTCTATCTTCATCTGACAGGCCTCCTCGATTAGGAGGCGTGAAAATTAGTTCTCTACCCACCAGCTCTCGTGCTGAAATTATCTTAATTGTGCCATGATTATGCCTTTAAGCTTATGTGAAAGCAAAAAATAAATAAATTATACAAAAGGCAGTACTGAGAAGGAAATAGGAAAACTGTATAGGTGTGTGTGAGAGAGTAAACTCTGTCAGAAGTGCACAGACCAGAGTTTGGCCTCTTGGTGCTAGATATTTAAGCCTACCTACAGTTACAACGCTGCTAAATTATTGTGTCCTATTTAGAATAAAAACATAAATATAGACAATATGTTTAAAGAAGACCCCGCCTCTCAACCGAAGTCAGCTGGGATTGGCTCCAGTTTCCCCTGTGACCCTGACGGACAAGTGGTATAGATGATGGATGGATGGATGGATGTTTAATGAAGATGTAATGGCCACTATACAATGTATAGCACCTGCTACCTTCATTACTGCAATGTATAGGATAGTGCATTGGTTCTGAAAGTGGGGTCCCCCAGGGATCCATGATTTTTATTTATTTGTTTGTTTGTTTGTTTGTTGTTACAGGAAATCACAACTTACCATTATCAAGGTTATTACCTCTGCCAAGGAGGTTATGTTTTCAATGCAGTTTGTTTGTCTGTTTGTTTGTTTGTTTGTCTGACTGTGAGCAGGATTGCGCAAAACCTACCAACTCGATTTCAATGAAACTTGGTGGAAGAGTGCAGCATGGGCCAAGGAAGAACTGAGCCATGGGGCAGATCCACAAATTTAGTTTCACTTTTGCTAATGTTGCAAGATATGGCATTTGGCTTTGGCAGAAGTCTGCACTCAACAATGCCATACATCTTAAAATCCAGTAGATGGAAGTCAAGTTCAATAGTGACAAAACATAGCCAGTGTAGAAATATGACGACTCTCTCTGCTTGTATTGCTTGACGTTAGTGCAGTCTTTGACACCGTTGATCATACCATTCTCCTTGATAGACTAGAAAACGTTGTGGGAGTCAAGGGAACGGCCCTCTCATGGC
>JAOTRR010000018.1:18899681-18910140 GCA_028570945.1 Gogo arcuatus | reverse complement strand
AAATACAATTAAGTTGGTCAGTAAAACTATTGAAAAGCTTTTCTTTGTACTTTTGCCACTTGAATAAAGGTTCACGTGAATTAACAAATCACAGACTTTTGCTTTTATTGCATTTTGGAAAACATCCCAACTTTTCTGGAAATGGGGTTAGTACAAAGGTGTGATTGGGAACAAAATAAACAAAGTCCTGAGTATACAGGAGAAAAAAAAAAGTTGCTTTATTCAGTTTATTTATAGCATTGAAGCAGTCATGTTAAAGTTTCACATTGTTCCTCAGGACAGAGACCCCTACATAATAGTGGAAACATTTTGTTATAACAAGGATCATTTGGGCCTTTCACTTCCCTGTCATATCCATCAAGAGTCAGTCTTGCTGCCTTTATTAGATATTTTTCCCCCATTCCTTTTGGTCAGATGATTCAGCAATATGGTCTTAAATTTATTGTTGTCCCAGATCACAATCAGATCCAAATTTATCAATAGTTTAAAATTAACTCTATAACTACATTATTAACATTATACAGTGCACATGCACAAAATTTGGCAAGGGCACACCATTAGTAAGAACAATAATAAGTGTGCTGCAAAAAAAAATAGTATAGAAATAAGCCATTATAGAAACCTTTATTCTAACTTAGCATTATGTATAAATCAGAAATTAGTGATAGAAATTTGTTTATATTCTTATCCTACCATACTTTGTTGTAAGCACCAAGGAACACACCTTACATGTATAGTCAGTCCTGATAAATTTGTTCATTTGGTCCCAATGTTCTCTAAAAATTTTACAATTTTGTATTTCCACTCTCCATATTAACAACTGTTTTTAAATTCAACATTCCCCTTTCAGTCACATTAGGCTGCTTAAAAGCAAATGATTTTCATTACCTTTACCTTCATGTGACCCTTACTTGGTTTGAAAGATGTCCAAATCCTTTCACCTCACATTTAGTTTCTAATTATGCCTTCATTGAGCTTTCCATTAAAAAGCTAAGTAAGCTTTATGAAAGCAGTTTCTAGTGGAACCATTCCCTGCCTGCAATGCGTATTGCACTAGAAAACACAAGCATTGTATATATCAGCACTGTCTAATAGTTGGGGTACTAATCAAGCTGAGCCTTCCAAAACCATTTTCTGCACGGAAATTATGGGCTGATTGAAATAGCTGAGAATTCCTTATTATGCTGGTGGCCACATACAAGGTGTGCAGTTTCATTCCACGGCTGAGGCACACAAAAAAAAAAAAAAACACCCCACCCCAACAAATTTTTAAAATGCAAAAGCTGGTTAGTGTTAAAAGAAACAGAAGGCAAGCTTCAGATGTTCCATTTTTATTTGCTTTTTTGGATAATTTCATTTCCAGTGTTATCCATATTTTGTACATATTTGCATAATTCATATAAGGCTATCAAGAGGGCCACTGCTATGGATTCAGACCTGCATAGCAACTGGAAGACAAAAAAAAAAAAAAGGGGGGGCACACACTGACCCAGGAGAGAAGATGAGCAACACATGACAGTACTTGACAATTTATTGGCACAAAATGGTATGCTTCTTCCCCTTCCAATCCAGATTGGATTCATTTGTTCCATAATCAAGATTTTTATAAAGACCAAAAGGGAGAGCATAGACATTTAACTCATTTAGTGTGGACGTCAGAGAACTTATTTCACAGGAGACTACACAACCTTAGCATTTTGAAAGAAGTTGGCAGTTTGGTTGAGAATTCTGTCCTGAAACATGGTTCATCTATCGTTGGAGTTTCTAAGGCTGTGCTGAACACTGATTTCCTGCCCAGATACATGAAAGTTAAAGGGAAGAAACAGGACAAGGGGAAGACCACTGAAATGTCTGCAACAGGATTACATACACAGTTGCCTTGGGGAGCGATGTTCATTTAAGAAACCCCCTCAAGGAGGGGGGAGAGAGGAGGAGGAGAAAAAAAAAAAAAAAAAAAAAAAAAAACCAAACAAACCACCATTTCCTTTGGGTGCATGGCTTCAGTCAGAAGCATCTTTAGAGGTATACAGTATGTTTTACCCTACCCCCACTGCAAAGGCAACTAAAACAGAGCAGCTTAAACCAACCCTGAACACTCAAGTGTACAGTTAACGGGTATGTACTGAATCACTGTTTAGACCTGAAGCACTGTCAAGAGTGTATCACCATCACACAATGGTCTGAAAGCAAACAAGTTAAATCAGACAATTTTCAAACCGTTGGGTAAAGCTACAGAGGCAGATCAGAATTAAAATACACTAAACCCAGTAGAGAACAATGAAACTCCTTTTATCCTCAAACCTTAGACAGTTTTGAGGACCTGGGAGAAAGATTAGAGGTCATTTTAAGAAAATAATGCACACCCATGTGCAGCACAATTTATTTTTGGTTGGGGACCAGAAAGGGAGGGATAAAGGTCATATCAATAGTAGGTCAACATCCAAAGGGTAGAAATTGAAGGGCAGAAGGGGTCAAGGGGAGACAACCGTCGACCACAGGTCACTTCAAAAACGCTTTGGTCCCCATGGAGAAGCTTTAGCAGCAGCTGCCACAGGAGCACCGAAGCTGGGGAAGTCCTCAGAGCTACTCATATCAGGAGCCTGAACACGCAAAGAGTAAAAGAAGCACATTTGCATGAAAAAAAAAGTAAAACCCTACTTATCTTAAAAGTTCAAGGCAGAATTTGAGAACGTTTGTAAATCCCTCCAAAATCGCATTTTATAAACCTTTAGTCTAGTTTAGATTTCATCTTGTTGAGCTAGTATAGTCAAGGCCTTACTACAAACAGTTGGACAGCAAGGCATCTGCACAATTTTTATTACCTATTAGTTGTACATTGCATCAGTATTTATATGTAAAGTGTCTAGGTGTTTCGTCTGTAGCATAACTGTTGGCAGATAGTATCAACAAAAAAAAAAAATAACTTCAGAGACAAGCAGTTGGGAGGTGTGTAAAATGCTTTTAGGTTCACCTTCTCGCTGTTGGTAGCCCAGGGTGCCTCCCTCACCACAAAGCCCTTGGAGGGCCCACGAGGTTCCTCAGTGTTGGCTGCTGCAGTTCCAGATGGCTTCATGTAGGCCATCTTCGCCTCATTTTCAACCACATCAGCCATCTGAAAAAGGGGTGGCGTGGATTTACAGAGGTTGTTACAACACATCCAAAATCAGATACATATCTTCAATTCACTAATTCACACTGAAATACATAGGGCAAGCAGCTTTGTCCAATCTGTGTTCCATACACTACTGCCACAACGGTGTGCTTAATCTTAAAATCATGAAAACCAATTACATCACCGTACACTTCATGTGACAGTAGGAGCATGAAATAACAGCACATTTACATTCAGGTTCTCCATGCTGGCATAATGAGCATAAATACCAAACATACACTGCAGCTACAGATCATAAAATCAGAAGTTAACTTGAATTGATTTCTATATAGCACTTATGCTCTCTGAACAACGTTGAACCCCCCCCCCAATCAATTTTGACGAGTCACACACCTCAGAGCTGGTATGAATTCAAATGAATCATTCCAAGAGATACTGCATAAATGCAGTCCACTTTTGACTGGCCTTTATTTTAAATGGGATTCTAGGGTTAAATGCAGAAACACAGCTACAACCATGCAAATGTTTAACTAATCTAAGGCAGCTCAAAGTTTACTTACATATTCCTCTTCCAAGTTCAGGAGGTGATCAATGGCTTCATCAACCAT
The DNA here is from genome assembly GCA_028570945.1 of Gogo arcuatus. Classification (NCBI taxonomy): domain Eukaryota; kingdom Metazoa; phylum Chordata; class Actinopteri; order Siluriformes; family Anchariidae; genus Gogo; species Gogo arcuatus. Next base: position 18,906,420 of record JAOTRR010000018.1, on the reverse strand, counting down.
CTCTGGACGGCCAGTTACAGTAACCAAATTAGGATCTGCAGCTCCGCTCTGAGGAAACCGAAGATCAACCTGGGCAGAAATATTTAAAAGGTCAAAATGCACCCCAGACCCATTGGTTAGCAAGCATAGTGTGATACACTAAAAGATTCTTCATGTAGCTAAGCTACTTTAAAGTAGGTGATAAAGTGAACCTTAATCTGCTTCACTGAACATTTAAGCAATTACTCCACAGCAGAGTAACTAGTTACAAATAAATTACTTGCTCTTGCCTACACACATTATATTCTGAATTTTAGCTTTTGCAAAAACCTGCTCACTTTAAACTCATCCATGATTTTACGGATGCCCTTGCCACGAGCACCAATGATGCGAGCATGAACTCTGCTGTTCAAGTTAATGTCCTCAGATATCATCTCCTCCAGTTCATCAACAATGGCTTGAATAGCATTGCGTGCTGCTATAGCATTCTGCTCATAGCCTGTGATGCTGATCTGGTCCTAAAAACAGTGCACATTAAGCACAATATAAAAATTCAAAAAAGTATTCTTACAGATCACCAGTTCTACCCTGCACATACACTGGCTAATAAACATTACCTGGTTCTCATCATTTTTCTCTGGGAACTGGATGTTGACATCATGGTCAGTACGGATCTGGGTGATTATGGCACCCTTGCGACCAATGATCTTGGGGTGATATTTGGGATCCACAGTGATGGTCAACTTGAAGCTCCTGAGAGCCTGTTGAAGAAAATGCACTATTAAAGAGGAGGCCACAAGCAGCCACTACCAAAAGAAACACCACACTGCACTCAAGTTAACAGCCAGATGAAATTTCTATTATTTTGAGAAGTCCTTTGAATTACACATAGTCCAACCTGTGTCCTCAAAATAATCTGCACTGGATCATGTTCAAGTTATGAGAAACCAATTGCACAAGTTCTACCCAAGAAGTCAGTTAGTAGCATAGCAGGCATATTGTGAACCATTTTTATAACGGAGGTTCAGTCTCCCGCAAATATCTAGGAATGGTTTACAAAAGTGAATTTTGCAGTCTTTGCAAAGCAGCTTAACTGCATGATCCTTCAAGACTTTGTCAAGAATTATTTTTTCATTGGCATGAGGCAACAATGAAGGTTCAACTATGGCTGTGCCATACTTACCCGATCCTCCTGTTCAGCCTGCAGCTCTTTGACGCGCTCAAGAAGCCCTTCTTTAGCACGGTCCAGGTGAGTGGCAAGGCCTGTAATGGAGATTATGTCAGACTGGAGCTCAGGAGCAGGCACTTGAATATTGACCTGGAAGTGGATTAAAAAAAATAAATAAATAAAAATAAAAATGTCAGCTAAAAACCTCAGATATTAAATCTATCGCATTTCATTCTTTCCATTCAAAAAGAATTACTCATGGAATACACCAGAACTGACCTCAAATTCATCCATCATTTTGCGAATGCCACTTCCTTTCTGCCCAATGATGTAGCGATGAAGCTCAAAAGGCACTTCCACTTCAATGGTAACAGGAACCAGAGCCTAAAGGAAGCAAGTGAATTAGCTACTGCCAAAACTTATTTGCAACATGACTGAAGGACAAAGTTCAGAGAGACACCTTCAGTGCTTCCACAGCAGCCTCACATCTCTCTTTGCGACCAGAAAGCACAATTACATCACATTTCTTCGGGACTGTAGGGTCAGCAATCTCCTTCACCTCACCATTTGCTTCTCCATTCTCCTGCACTTCGGCCTCAGACTGAGAAGCTGACCAAAAGCACGGAAGTGTAAATATTCAAAAAGATCATACAACACTGCTGGATAAAAGTACACTTGATCACAGCTTGTAAAATCTGAAATCTATACAAAACCATATTACAAAGATTAGACTCCAATTGGGTAGATATGTTGATCAACTATCAAAACATCTGATAGTGAAGTCAGCACATTTCTTATGGATAATTCTCTTTTCTAATGCAAAACATGGAACTTGGTTAGCACTTGTAAAGCAAGGTTCGACAAGCATAATAGAGGCTTACAATAGAAAAAGTTCTATATAAAGCAACTTGAATAGTTAAGTACATGCCAAACAGACAGAATACATCTGCTTAGCAGTTAATGTTCACCTTGTACATCCTCCCTTTCTGGGAACTTGATCTGGACATTGTGATCTCTGGTGATCTGTTGAATGCGAGCACCTTTAGGTCCCATAATGGAACGATGGTACTTCTGGGGAATCACACACTCCATGGTAACCTGGGCATCCTGCGGAGAAAGCATTATGATTACCTAAATGCTGGAACATGTACAGCTCAGGTTAGTGTCTGTACAATGTTGTCTGGAGTGGTTCCCCATCCTTCCATTAGAGGGCTATAGGGAGTTTCCTACTTCTATTAGTATATAGAAGTAGTTTGACTGGAAGTAGGCAAGTTGTTTGGGAAACACTAATGCTCTCACCTACACTAGGATGTCCTTTAAATGATCTCCCTGTTCAGATACTTGTTTTTGGTTCAAGCTCAGTAGAAAGAGCAATTCAATAGTCTTAATGGCTGAATCCTTAATGGATCCTTTTGGAATGTGCTTGGGAATAACTTATTCCAGAGAGACAACAACCTGAATCCAAAGAGACAGCACTCTAAGAGACTTTGGGTTCTACTAAACTGTGCTGAAACAGCTCTGAGGGACAGGTGCATCATCACTATTCCCAGTGGGAGCTAAACATTTTCACATACCAGCTATAGAGACTCATGGACCATACAGACTATATGGTAGGTTTTGGGGTCTTGGTGAATTTGTGGCTGTTTGTTGATTTGGGATTGTATGAGGGTTATGTGGGAAGCTTTGCTCTTCAAACAAAGATAATTGGACTTGTATTCTTCACTTGGGTTTCATGTCATTTAGCCTTTATCTTGGTCAAGTATTTAGTCTTTACAACACATTGCTTAATGGATTCAGGGTTACTGAATGCACTACTTCAGCAGGTGCAGTATGGTCCCACACTTTACTTTATGTAGCCGTACTGTAGGGTGTTCCCCAGGAAGCAGGTTATACTATAAGCCCTCTGAAACATAATATGCAAATTGCTGAAGTCTGTTCAAAGAATATTTGAAAATGAGAACAGTAGATTTACCAAATCCTCAATGATCTCCTGTATGCGCTTTTTAGCAGCTTCGACACAATCCTTGGCTCCTTTAAGCGAGACCTTGTCGCTCTGAGAGCCAGTGCGGGGAAAGCTAACCATCACACCCCCATACTCCTCTGCGATCTCTCTCAGAACCTGGCCGCGGCGTGCCACAAAGAAGCGGTGGTGTTTGGGATCCACATTCATGAAATCCTCCACCACATTATCCTGAAATGAAAAAGAAAATCTGTTCAATCAGCTTATTAGGCTACCATTATGAAGAACTGAAAACACATGCTCTCACTATGGCAACCCTGCATTTTAATAACTTCAGCAAGCTGCGTGTCATCTAGTGACATGATTGCATCTAGGCCAGTAACAGGGACGAGCAATAAGCAACTCATAAGATCTCCTGATCTAATTCAAAAGAGTTCAAGGCTCTTTCACTCCTACAGATCAGCTGAAGGCTATAGCAACTGTATAAAAACATGCTAGCTATTCAGAGATGTCTAGCAGTCATTCCACAAACTTGATAAATTAAGTTATCATCAATGTATTGGTTTAATTGATAAGATGAGTAGGAATTAGATGAATGCATGAGTTTACCAAGCTCCTGATGAGGGCTTCAAGCTCTTTCTGTGCTTCTGCTACAGCCTCCTCAGTGCCGATTACCGTGATCAGTTCCTGGTCTTCATCCTCAGGTGTGGGGAAAATTATCCTGGCACCAGTGCTATCACGCACTTTCCGAATGTTTCCACCTCCTTTCCCAATAAGGAACTTGTGGTACTCAGGCTTGGCACGGAGCTCAGCTGTGTGGCTTTTAGTTTGCTACAAATTGAATATTAGTCAGTTGTGCTAGAAATTAGTGATAAGGCTACTAAACATTTGAGAGAAAGAAAAAAAAAACAAACCCATCTGAAATGACCTCTACCTTCTCCTCAGCCAAGGACAGCAGCTGTTTTTTAGCCTTCTCTACCTCCTCAGCTGGGCCTCTGATTGTCACAGCATCAATGCCAGAGCCCTCAGTGGGGAAATGGATGTGCACTCCACCACACTCCTCCATGATGGAACGCACAAAGCGCCCTTTGGAACCAATCAGGGAGTTGTGCAGTTTTGATGGGATGGATACCTCCACTTCTGTAATGTTTGCCTAAACACAGAATTCACCAAAAAGGCAAATGAGACATAGAACAAATGAGTTTGAGATTTGCAAATTCCTTTGGTTCTATTGAAAGCCAGATTCAAGTGAAGGCTTTACCAGCTCCTTCTGAATAGCCAGAATCCTGTTTCTCGCTGCGTCACAGTTTGCCTTCTTCCCTGTGATGACAATCATCTCAGAGTTGCTGTTCTCTGCAGGCAAGTCAATTTTAGTGTTTGTCTCTTCACGAATCTGAAGGGAAGGGAAGACCACTTTATTACACATTTCACTGGCCACTCGCAAATGTCAAAACCCAAGTTTAAAATAAAAGGTGCAAATAAGAAACTTGATTTACATTTTACATGGTTAATATTCACGTCTGGGTCCACACACTCAAAAAGATATGTACTCACTTTCTTAATATTTGCACCACCTTTTCCAATAATATTTTTGTGGAATTGCTTGAAGATGGGGACTGAGACTGAATAGCTGTTCTCCACCTGAGAGGGGGGAGGATAAAAAAAAAAATTAATAAATAAATAATAAATAATAATAATAATAATAATAATAATAATAATAAACAACTACTTTAGGCCATTCCACTTGCTGTTTTTCCCCCCCCATCCTCTGGTTCTCACGCATTCAACAACTTTCACTCAGCCACCAAAAACTCGAAACCTGGTGTTGCTTACCATTTCAGCCACCATCTTCTGCATAAATTTTGTGCATTTCTCCACTTCAGTCCGAGGCCCTCGCAGCTGTACAATGTCACTCTTATGTGAAGGGTCAGGAAAATTAATGATGACCTGCGGAGAATGTTGCAAGATTTTGGATCAGCATCACACATGCACAATGCCCTTAAAATGTGAATGCAAACAAATAAATAAATCAATCCACTTGCTTCAGGGAACTTGTCCCGAATTTCCTTGATTTTCTCCCCTTTCTGCCCAATGATGGCTCGGTGAAAACGCTGTTCAATGATCATGTCCTTTGTACGCTCGTTCTCCTGTGGAACACAAGACGTTTTAAGGTATTTCTGAGTTACCTGTTGCCAAGCAACCTCTCCTCAGAGCCCAAAAGCACTTCATAGAAGCTCTTCTGGGATTATAGTGTGGGCACTTCAACACAATTTAATACCACCACCTGCCTCTTGCCTGACCCATAAGTCAACAAATTAACAAAACAAGCTGACTGAACTAACTAATAAGAAAAGGCAAGAAAAACCTTCCCAAGGCAAGGGAAGGTTTCAGCTCACCATGCGTGACGCCAGCTCCAGCAGCTCCTTCTTGGCCTCTTTTACACCCTGGGGGTCACCCTCGATACGGATCAGGTTGCTCTTCTCGTTGTCCGGTGGAATACGCACTGAGACTTTATACTGGTCCTTAATGCGGTTGACTAGGAGGCAACAATGATGTGTTAAATACTAACAGATAGCAAATCAATAATTACTTTTAGGTGTGTGCACAGGATCACTTCTCTTTAATCCCTCTCCCCCACACTTCTGACAGAATTCTGAGCAATCTTACCCACCTTCTGCAATTATTTTTGTTTGCACCCACCCATTTTCTTATGAACTTCAATGATTCTAAAAAAATAAGTAGCTCAACCATCAAAGTAATTTGCCACAGACTGACAACTAGGATAAAACAGTTACTGAAAATGAGTAAAACAATATTTACACCCGAGTGCATGACATACACGCCTCAATGTTTTAACATGGCCTTTATCCAGTGGGTTTCATATCTGACTGCTCAACCCTGTCCACATGAAAGTAAAACCTATCCAATTTTTTTGTTGGGTCCCACAGGATTCCAGTCCCTACACACTTCTAATCCCTACTACACATTTGTTTTAGTAAATGTTTCAACATGAGACTTACTGTTGGCACCACCTTTCCCTATTAAATGCCTGTGGAACTTTGGGTCCACACTGATCTCTGCATAATCCATACGACTAACCTACAAACACAAAAGAACATTAAAGCATCAATGCATTTCACTTGATCTTTGGCAACCTGCTATCTTGAAAAACTCAATGTCTGTTCCTACCAGGTCTGTCACAATGGCTTCAATCTGACTCTGCACGATCTGGATGTCTTTGGTAGGTCCTTCAAGGGTGATCTTATCCTCACCCTCAGTGAACTCAATGTGCACCTGTAAGGAACACATTCCAATAACTTGAAAGCACTGAATGTCTCCTATTAAACACACACACAAAAAAAAGGAAAGTAGTTCGTGGGTGTCCTACCTTGGGCATTTGTTGAGTGATCTTTGCTAGATTTTGTCCCTTCTTTCCAATAATAAAGCGATGAAGCCAAGAAGGAGCTGATACATGGGACACCGTATAGCTGTTGGCCTGGACAATGATGGTACGGGTGGGGGAGAGAATATCCGTTTGGAATATTTATACCAGTCAAAATGTTTGGACACCCAAGCCAATGGTTTTTCTTCATTTTTTTTTAATTTATTTAATAAATATATATAAATATAAA
>JAOTRR010000018.1:18849851-18860279 GCA_028570945.1 Gogo arcuatus | reverse complement strand
CTATCTATCTATCTATCTATCTATCTATCTATCTATCTATCTATCTATCTTTGTAGCAAATAAAAACAAAATCAATTAAAACAGCAATGAAAAAGGTTTTTTGTGTACAAAGTGTCTATTTGACAGAATATGAGTAATACAATACTTCAAATATTACATGATATCATGGCAAAATATAGTGGCAAAACTGTCCTTCAGAATAGCTGTACGCACTGCAATTAATAAACAAATGTTAGAATCAGACTACAAATTAATCTCTGTGGTATATTTAATTGATTGATCGATTGATTGATCGATCAATCTTCATTACCTGCTTATCCTGGAACACTGGAGGCAAGATGAGAATACACCTTAGATGGGACATCAGTTTATCGCAGGGTGCCATGCACACACTTTAACACACTCAATCACAGTTAGGGGCCATTTAACTTAGCCAATCCAACTGGCATGTTTTTGTGAGGTGGGGTGAAACTGCAGAACCAACGTGGATACTAGGAAAACATGGCAGGGCGAGATCTCCACACAGACAGTAACCCAAGCTCAGATCAATTCGCCAACCCTGGAGCTGCGAGGTGCCAATGCTGCCAACATGCTGCCATTATTTGTTTTTGTTGTTGTTTACAAACTTTTGACCCATCTATAAATATTTTAAGCCAAGCAAAAATGTTTACTTATTATATATTTCCTTGTTAGTTTTCCCTAAATAAAGTCTTTAAACCTCTATACCTGTACTATGCTGAGCAGCAAGAATTCTGTACAGGTACATTTTCACATGCTGGGTGGTTTATCTGGTTTATTTGCCAGGGCTGCCCTTGCCCCGAGCTCTCTCAGGCTGGTTAATCTGTTCTTCTTGGTGCGACCTGCTTGCCACCAGGGTGCATTATGTGGGTCATTCTGGTGAACACACAGCTATTTGGGTGTAAACTGATGTTTTGTCAGCAGGGTGGGGTCGTGTTGTCCGTTCCTCCTCAAAACAGCGCAAAAATATGTGTTTGGTTAGAAAAGCCCAACGATGGCACTGATTTAAATGTCTCTAAACAAACCAAAAATCAATCACCAATGGCTAAAAACTTTATCAAACGGTCAACCAATAGGAACTGAATTATGTCTGACGTCCTCCAATCAGGTAACACCTCCATTCCTCCAATCAGGACTTTCCGGGATTCGTCCAATCAGATGACGCCTTTGTTTGTGGCTCGCGCCTGGAACTCCGCTCGCGAGTAATTCCCGAAAAAAAGAGTTGAGGAAAATAAAACGGCGCACAAATACGAGGTATGAGCTGCTGTTTATTGGGTTCTAGCAAACGAAAAACTTTAATTTTCAAGGGTTGTTTTCTTTAAAATAACTATCATTTGTTTAAGGTCTTCAGAGACACGTTTTTTTCGTTCTTCGATGCTTTAAAACGCGTGTTAGTGGGAGGTCGACGCTTGGTGTTTGTCGTGTAGTTTGCAAAAAAGTTCAAGACCTTCATAATGGTGGACTTTTAAATCACTCGGGAGGTGTGTGAGTGTGTTTTACAGTTAAGGCATATTTTGCTGGTAGAATAATTAGCTTCAAAAAGTCTAGAGGAGGTAGCCATTTCTATTTCTATTTCTCTCTCTCTCTCTCTCTCTCTCTCTCTCTCTCTCTCTGCTCTGAGTAAATCAGATGTATGCTCTCAGTAGGTCACTTGGTTACTGAGGCTTTGCTGACTCCAGCTCCTTCAACAGCATTGAGTGGAGGAAACTGTAAAATTCAGGTTAACAGCGTTAACTTGTCTGTCCTACTCATATACAGTACAGTGCAAAGGTCTTAGGCACATGCAAAGAAATGCTGTACAGCAAAGATGCCTTCAAAAATAATGAAATTAAAAGTTTCTACATAAAAATGCTATAAAGAGCAGTAATATGAGTCAGTATTTGGTGTGATGACCCTTTGCTTAAAAATAGTAGTCTCCGGTACAATGTGAGCAGTTTTGTAAGGAAAGGAGCTGTAAGTTTTAGTGAGCATCTTCCAGAACCAGCCACGGTTCTTCCGGAGACTTTGTCACACCTGTTTCTTATTTTTGCAGCAAAACCCAGCAGCCGTCATTGTTTTTTGTCTGAAAAGTGGTGTCTTATGCTGCTTTCTTTACAAACATATTTTTTCTGTAACATTTAATTTTGTGCTGGAAAACTAATCTTTAGACTTCCAAAAAAAAATTTCTACTGACTTGATAAAGTAGAAGTTATAAAATAAAAATCTATAGCAAAGTTTAAAAAAGTGTCTAAGACTTTTGGACAGTACTGAATATGTTTTTGTGCATTAAAAACTATTTGTACTTCTGACCACTTCCTTTTGTTAACTTGAACATTGCACGGCAATACATCTACTTAAGTTCAGGTCGCTCATTTATTTACTTGTGGTTTAATTCTGATCAGATGTATAAGTGTTTGAGTTTCTGTGCTCTGAAACTCACCATGCGCATCACTGTTGCTGAGAGACTGTGTTGGTTCTAATCTGCCTCTTCTAAAGAATACTTAAGACCATAGCTGGATTTTATATCTGCTTTTTGCTGGTGTTGATTCAGCCCATGCCAATACTCTTCCTCCACTTCAGCCCATAGGTTTCCCCTTTTATCAGCTGGTAGCACTTACATTGGATGCCATGATTAATGCAGGCTTCAACTACTGATACACTGATCATTGAAATGAATTTGCATATTTACAATATCAGGGCTCTTATTGATGCAAACAAAACAACACAAGGCTTAGATCAAATTGTATCCTAACACAATGACCAACCTGATGAAGTGAATAGCTGTATTGTTGGCTTTGGATAATGGATCAAAAACATGCAAGAAAACCGATCCCTTTAAACTTCTGGGTCTAAGGTCACATCACCAAGTAGAGGTTCATTAGTCTGCAGGCCAAATTTTATTGTTTTACTATAGTCCATAGGGTGTAATGCAGGAGATGTTGTTGTATGAGGTGCTGGATTTGGATATGACATCAGTGCATACCACAAAAATGTTGTGATGGAAGGCGTTAGGATAAGGATAGATTAAGCTTGCAATTCTGCGAAGTGAATTTTGGCTTCCATATTTTGTTGAACTGTTAATATGTCAGCAAGTAAGATCTGCCCTGATGATTAGTCTATAAATCTTGTCACTAAACCAAAGGTGCTATTCCATCTGGGTTTCTTAAAGTGTGTGAGAACGTTTGAAGTAGCTATAAAACAAGTAGGTTACTCATCTCAAGTCTTTCTGCTGGCACACAGGTGAAAATGATCTTTGTGAATCAACACTCAAAATGAACATGTCCTTGTTTTTTTCAGATAAAAAAACTTGTACATTAAAGAAGTAATTTTTGGAGAGTGTTTGAGTGGCAGGAAAAGCACGGGCTAATAGTACAGTCCAAGTTTGTTTTGGCGGTGGCGCCGTCTCTCTCTGGTGCGTCACTGTGCATGATGGATGACTTGTCAGCGGAGAGTGAGCCGTGTTTCCACTATGTGATGTCAGGCCTTCTTGAACAGAACAGCTGCACTAATACATCAATCAGTAGGCTGCTATTATGGGATCAGAGTGTACAGCAAAGATAGTGTCTAGATGAATGGAAATGTATGAATTCTTCAGGATTTATTGTTCATATCCATTCTGTGTTTTGCTCACAGGCAGGGCGTGTGAGTGAGGGAGAAGCCCGGCTGCGCCGTCAGCAACAATGGGTGAGATTGAGGGCACGTATCGGGCGCTGCAGACTCCAGGCACGCGCCTGGGCTCTCAGTTCAACCCTGGCATCAGCACGCTGGAACCCGGGCAGAGCCTGAACTCGTCTGTGGCAGGAGGCAAAGGCAAGTCCCTGCAGATCCGTGTTCAGGGTCTGGATGATGCTCAGGAGTTCTACGAGCTTGAGGTGAGTCTCTCATTGTCAGATGAAGTTCAGGCTGTGTTGATCTTCCTTATGTGCAAACTATGCAGGTAGGCCCCTGGAACACGAAATGCTTCTGTGGCAGTATTGAAAGTGAAAGTTATTTATTTATTTATTTAATCAAGCAATCAATCTGAGTGTTTCACAAACTTCAATTGAGTCTCCAAAAAGTTTGTGCTGCTTAATTAATTGGAAAAAACAGTGCAATGTGGTGACACTCTTGATGGCTTCATCTCAAAATGCATACTGCTATACTGAATTGTACAACAAAATATCATATGTGGCCTACTGCTTTGGCATACCATTTAGTAAAGTAGGCATTTTGGAACATAACCACAGAGAATAGAGCATGCTGGGCCATAATTTAGTTATATTCTCCATCAAGAATGCATCTTCATGCTAGTAAAATAAGTCAGGGTCTAAGAATAGTATGAAGCTGAAACCCTGTTTAGAGAGGAATTAGTACAGTGACAAAAGAGAAACTTTTTTCTTCCTTTCCTTGTTAAATGGTGCTCATTTAAGTGCTTAGTAAAGAGGTAGGTGTTTAGTCTTTGTTTGAAAAAAAGCCAGTGACTCAGCTCTTTGGGCAGGGAGGGGAAGTTCATTCCACCACCTGGGTGCCAGGAAGGAGAAACGTCTTGTGGCATCACTTCCTTTTACCTTTCGTATTTAGTTAATCTGTTTCAGTAAATCTGTTGGTCATCCCTTTTTTTTTCTCTTTTGCATATTCTTCTCTTGATCCATATGCCAACTTTTTTCTGGATGAACTTCTTTGCGGTTCATATAAAAGCAGCGAGATGAGTGTAAGACAGAGAGAATTCATCTTGAGGCAGCTGTGCTGTGTGTGACGTGACAACAGCTAACTTGCTGCACTCCTCGAATCCCATCTTTAAGATCACTTCAGCCACGTCCCACTCTGTGTCTCTGAGCCCTAGCAAGGCTGCTGGCCTGAAGTGACTTCATGAGCCATGAATCTCTCCAGTGTAGCCTGCTATAACCTTCCAACTGAGGGAGAACTCCGGAAGAACATCTCCTTAAATGTTTCAACATCGGCTTGGGTCGCTCGCCGTCATGATGGAAGTAGCTTAGGGCTTTAGGATCAGATTTTAGTTTTTATGCAGTGTTGGATTTGGCTACATGGCATTAAACCACTAACTCTTTCCCAAAGTTCATGCCAAATAAATTGCAGTGGAATAATAATTACAATAATAATGCTAATAATAATGACGATGGTAAATGTTTATATAGCACTTTCTCTACATGGCATGAAGTGCTTTATGATAATAAAAAATAAAATTTTTGTTGGAACTAAAATAAAAGCTATATAGGAAATAAAACCTAATTGTTTAAAATGGGTAAAAGAACAATTCATATAAAAATAACCAGGATAAAGTGCTTACTGAAGATGAATGAATGCCAAATAAGCAGTGTTTAAACTCTAAAACAATAAAAGCCAAATTATTAAGCTGGTAATGTCTTGTACCTGAAACTTACTAGATGAATAGATGGTGCTTGATGAGTTTCTTGTGGCAGAAAAAGAAAGCAGCCTCATTACACACTAATTATGCAAGACCTTAGCTCATGTAGTTTGGTTACATTTTGCTGCATCTGTATTGTGCTTATCTGATTAGACCTTGTGCATGTAACTTTGACCTCAGCAGGGAAAGTGTGTGTGTGTGTGTGTGGGGCAAGGAGGCTTTTCTTGTGAGCTGGGTCACACACTGCAGTGTGGATGAATAGCTGTCATTCTTCATTCCTTCCACAGATCAAATGTACAGTGGAGAACAGGACAATGGTCTGGAATGTGTTAAAATATCTGTGCTGTGATTCTCTGATAAGGCTGAGTTAGGTGTTCATTCGTAGTGTGGTGATCATGCCTGATCTGCTTTTAAGGGTGTCTGGTTCATTAACTAGTGTGATCATTGCGTACCACGCTCATGCACAGTGTGACCGCTAACTGCACCCAGACTCGGAACTGGAATGCTATGATGTCAAAATTAGTCGACGGAAACAAACATTTGCACTTTTCAAAACGACTCCAAATAATCCACCATGTAAAAAGGGTCATGAAACAAACAAACAAAAAAACGTCCATTATACTATGCAAGAGCACTTTTCAACACAAAAAGTCGCATCGTGATGATGTAAGCATACAGAACAATAAGTGCAGTGTGAGCATGGGCCAGTGGGGCCAGGGGGAGGGGGGACAGTCGCTCTCGGGCGCGGTTTGAGGCAACCATGCCTAGTGTGAGTACAGCCTGCGAGAGATAGCAGTGGGTCATTTGGGGTATACTAGTACACTGGTTTAGAAATGTAAAAAAGTTAATACTATTAACATCATGTTATAGTGATATAGTTGTGACACAAACGTTATTCCAAAATTTTTAACCCTACCTTATTTTACTAATTGTGAGCATCATACTACATCATATTGATTTTTCATAATATTTGGCACATATGTCCACTATATCGACAAAGGAATGTGGACACCTATCATGCCCGTTTGTACTTGTGGCCCATTCTAAAGTTTGTCCCCACTTTGCTGCTATAACAGCTGCCACGCTTCTGGGAAGGCTTTCCCCTAGATTTTGGACTGTGGCTGTGGGGATTTGTACTCATTCAGCCACAAGAGCACAAGATGTTGGGAGAGAAGGACTGGCACAAAGTTTGTGTTCCAGTTCATCCCAAAGGTGTTCCATGCAAGTGAGGTCAGGGCTTTGGGCAGGGCACTCGAGTTCTTATACACCAACGTTGGCAAACCATGTCTTCATGGACCTCACTTATTGCACAGTGGCATTAGCCCTGTTTGGACTGAATTCATTTATCAGGAGGATGTCAGGCATCATTTTTTCATGTCTCCTTACTGATAAATCTCTTGCATCCAGACAGCAATAAATTTACCACAGGAGGAGTGAGTTTCTAGCCTGTTGTATTTTCTATGAACCCGGATATTTGTTGTGTGATCATGCTTCATTCACAACATGGCATCCAAGTGGTCAAAGAAGCACTGGAATAGAGAAAAGATTCTGGCTCTTATTTCACCTTGGGGTGAACCAAATTTTCACCAACAGTTTGAAAATACAATAAAACAGTAATCACAAAGTATATGAGAAACATCCATTTTTGTTTTGTGACTTGAGAAGTGTAATGTCTGGGGGAGGGTCATTGATACATATGCTATGAGACTAAATATGGCCAGTAGCAGCATGATATCAGCCCCATCTGCATATAAAATCATGGATATAGTCATGTTTAGGTCCCTTAGGTCCAGTGAAGGGAAATTGTAATGCTGCAGCATACACAGACTTCATAGTCAATTGTGTGTTTCCAACTTTGTGGCTACAGTTTGAGGAAGTCTCACATATTGTTGAGATGGTCAGGTGTCCACATACTTTGGACTGTGTAGTGTACGTTTATCCTACCAAGAATTGATCTCAATGCTCCACCCCAGATTATTGGGTTCCTCTCTGGAGGCCTGCTCAAGTAATTTGTTTGTGTGAGAGTGTTTGTGTGCGAGTGTTTGTGTGCGAGTGTTTGTGTGCGAGTGTTTGTGTGAGAGTGTTTGTGTGAGAGTGTTTGTGTGAGAGTGTTTGTGTGAGAGTGTTTGTGTGAGTGTGTTTGTTGCAATGCCAGTTTAAATGTCACTTATCAACATCTGTTTCCGACTTGGAAGTTGATTTTTAAAGCCTAACATCTGTGCTCTGAAATCCTACTATCCTCCACATATCTTTGAGTGGGCTACCAGAAATAGTTCATGGGAGAAAACTTTTTTATTTATCTTCGTTAAGTGGCTGATCACTTATTTTCCTCAAATTGTGCTTCAACATAAGTTGCTTGAAATTTTGTCCTTTTAAACATGTGAATATTCCAGCTGCTTTAATAATTTGTAAGTGACATTCTTTATGGATTTCCTGACCATTTCATATCTTGCAGTTTCTCCTGTTAAGTGTTTCACAGATTTTAAGTAAAGCTCAGGAAAATCAAAAGCATTTTCCATCCACTTCTGTTATGGCCTGTTTCAAAACAAATGGCTAATTTTTGTAAAAAATGTGTTGCGCTCAAATAACTTTGCACTGTTATCTGTTGCAGATGAAGTTAGCAGTTCTCCAGAAAGTCCTTATGCCAAAGATAATCTATTGCAAATTTGGCGTTGCTACCTTGAAAGCGACCAAAGTTATGCTCCTTGAAAGTGTCAAAAATGTCAGGATTGTTACACTTTTGGTGTGACAAAACTTTTAATGCTCTTAATTCAACAGTAATCTGCTTAATTTTACAGGTACTCTGATGGCTGATCGTTGGTGTTAGATATCCAACTGGTGGCTCAATTCTTAGAACAACAGTTGTTTAGCAGTTGCTGTTGATAACCTTGTTGTTACACCAGCTGGCACTGAATGTGTTGACTTGTAACAAATTTGACTAATTTGTCTTTTTTTTTGTTTGTTTTTTTTTTGTTTGTTTTTTTAATAACCAAATACAGCATCGTTGTTGCTTGAAAATTACCCTAAGTACTAAACCCGTGACAATTCTACATTTGTTGTTCTTCTGTTCTGCTGCTAACCCTTTATGTCGCTAACACCGTGGCAGTGGGGTGAAAGCTTTTTCAAAACACTTCAAAACTGTCAGGAGTGTTAAAGTAAAATTACTTATTGCCCTACAGTGCATGTGCTTTGGATTCTGGGGATGACTTGGCTATGTGCAAGTAGTTTACCTGGAGGACATGCCGTATCTACCAGGATATGTTGTTGGATGTGCTTTTTCTCAGTACGCAGTGGGGAAGTAACGCATGACAGGAGTGTTGTGCTTTTCAAGTTCCCATCAAGGTCTGTCCTCTTTTTTTAAAAACATTTGCCTGCCTCGCAGCAAAACTAGCGCTACGTGAGTTAAATGAACATCCGTTTCAGAAACTGTGGACTTTGTAGTACACAGGAAATACAAAATGTGGTAATTTGAACGTAGCTTAATTTTTCATTCATTTGTCAAGCTCAGTGGGCCTTTTTTTGAAACAGGTCTTATGTGAATTGTCTGAAGAGATGCATAAAGAGGATGTGACAGAGTGGCTGGAAAGCACATTCACCACCAAGTTATATTTCTTTCAGAAAACGTTTCCATCTTCACATTGTCTTTGTGGTGATTAGCAATATTTTCAGTTCTATCATGGAGTTTCAGGTTTTGTTTTTTTTTTTTTTTTTGAAGATACAAAATTCTCATGAAGTCATATGTATAGAAACCACATAGTTGATTCTAGTAACTTTTGAACTAGACAATAAGTGTCTAGTGAAAGTGATGAATGTTTTAAAGGGTGGATGTGTTGGGCAGGGCATGCCAATGCTCTAACTCTGGCAGTAACCACTGCTGACCCGGAAAACCACGACTCTGTTCCCTCCCTCTCTTGGTCAGCTGGCTTGTAATTTGCCTCGCTGCCTAAACTTAGCGTTTGTAGCTCAAGCCCTGTTTCAGATGTATATTTATGCCTCAGGTCTGTTCCATGCTGTTTGTCTGGGCAGTAGTTTTCACCAGCTCAGTCATTTCTGTTTGTGGGCTGAAAAACATGTCGTTTGCTAATTATCAGCAATATTGGCTATTGCAGAAGGCTATTATAATGTGTAAATATTTTATGGGCCGAGATCATCCTGACCAATGTCAGGGGCTCTAGATTAAATTTCTGTGTTTGGATGAATTGCACTATTCACACACAATCCAACAAAGCAAATAATTTTGGTTTGAAAAGAGCAGGTAAATGTGATTATAATACGTCTTGTGCTATATTTAAAACCTAATTAGTTAACGGTCAAGGATCACATCAAGGAGTCATATTGAAATGTAGCAGTGGAATAGTAATGCAGTATTTGGTCTATACTGTATAGTGTATAGCTCTTAGCTCAGGGTTCAAGGCCTTGTCCTGCATTGGAATTGAGGTAGCAACTTGTGATTCCCAACATTCAACTAGTAAAAGCAAAAGAAAATGCCCCCTCAACCTGAAATTCGTACTCGTCAACTTGGGGTAGTCTTCTCAACTATGTCATCAAAACGGCAGCAATTCTTACCCTTAAATGAGTAATATTGTATACACAAATCTTCAGATTAATCAACATATTCATTTGTTAAATCTAGAACATTGTATAATTCAGTTTGAGAAGGAAAATATCCATCACTCATCACAGTTAGCCAAACGTTGAATGTGCTGAGGTGGAAAATTAAATAATTCCAACCTTCGAATCACCACTTACAAATCAAACGCAGCATTACTCTGTGGGCATCTGAGTTTATTCTTCTGGTTTCTCTGTTCTTCCCAGATGTCAAACCCGCGTGCCAGCAGTGGAAACTGACGTTAAATGGATATATATGTGTGTATATGTATGTATGTGTGTGTTTTTGTGTGTGTGTTTTTGTGTGTGTGTATGTGTGTGTGTGTGTATATATATATATATATATATAATGTGTGTGTGTGTGTATGTATGTGTGTGTGTGTGTGTGTGTATACACACACACACACAGCTCTGGAAAAAATTAAGAGACCACTTCAATGTTTTTCTTAAATCAGCAT
>JAOTRR010000018.1:18826733-18837895 GCA_028570945.1 Gogo arcuatus | reverse complement strand
GCTGATTTAAGAAAAAAATTGAAGTGGTCTCTTAATTTTTTTCAGAGCTGTATATTTAATTTCAACAGGATACACTGCAACAGTATTCTAAATAGAGATATGCATGACAAAAAGCTCTGGACTTTCTATTCAAGCGTGAGGGATCTGAAAATGCAAAACTGGTGATTTTTTTATTAGAACAGGCTATGTTGCATGAAGTTGTTCCCCCCCCATTAAGTAGCTGGTCTGAACATACAGGCAGAGGAATTTGTACACCATGTATCATTAGTACACATGCAAAGTGCATTCTGTATATTTTATAAAACATTTGAGATTCAGCAATAGAAGATGTGAGCCATTCATTAACTCTGTTGGGTAAACAATAGTGGTGTGGTGATGGCCATCGTGGAAATGTGTGATTCCCATCGTGGAAATGTGATCCACATAGTGGAAATCAGCATTCTATTAATTATGCAGCTAATACAATGCAGTGTTTGAACACCAGAGTTAAAATATAGAGAGCATGCTGGTCACACGATGGCATTCTTTTATGGAGAGCCAGTGCTATTAGCTCCAGATAACCTGATAGTTCCAGTTCCAACAACTGACGTACATTTTACACAATCATGTTATAACTTTTGGAAAGAGCTCTTCAGTAGTTGCCAAATGGTAACAGTCTCATGCTGCTGTAAAGTATGGTGTCCATGAAAGAGGCAGCAGAAAACGGGCATTTTAGCCAACTTTGGAGCTCTATTTGTGGTTACAGTGATGCCTCCGGCTCTGCTACAGAGCAGCTTATGTTTCAGTTGATTATTTTCAAAGTCGCCAGGTCAGAGACTTTGTTTATTCAGTCAGATTTTTGGGAGAATTTATTTATTTTTAAGATGTGGTGAACCTGTAGAACATTTTGTTTACAATATTAAACCTCTGTTCATAGCAATGTTTATTTATTTAGTTTTTTTACAGACAAAAATGCATGTTGTTTTGCATTGTTTATTATTCAGAAATAAGAAAAGAAATCTTAAGTCATCATTTTCAATTCCATTCCAACAATTCCATCTGTCAATGAGAAGCCAGTCAGAGGTTTGGGGAAACTTTTTGATTACAGTCTCAGAGAAATGGCAGCCATCCAAACATCTATGAAGGAGTTGGAGACCTGGCTGAGTAGAGTGGGCAAGTCAGGATTGCTCAGGGAAATTTAAGTGCTGGATTTACCAACATGGCATCCTGCCTCAGATCTTGTGGCCATTGTTGGTTTGTGATGTACCCATCACATCAGTAGAGACAATGGAGAGGAGAATCAGCGGATACCTTCGTAGGTGGCTTGGCTTACCACATAGCTTGAGCAGTGCAGCCCTATATGGGAATGGCATTCTGCAGCTTCCTTTTAACAGCCTTATGGAAGAGTTCAGGGTCTCCTGTACTAGAGAGGCAATGCAGTACAGAGACTCTAATGACCCCAAAGTCTCAGCAGCTGGCATTGAAATCCACACAGGAAATGGAATGCTGCAAGGGAGCTGGAGATGGCAGAAGCAAGGCAGTGGTTGGGGGAGTCGCAATGGGAAGGTCGGGCTTGGGCAGCTTTCCGATGCCTAAGTACGATAAGGTCCAGGGCAAGGAGAGGCGAGTTCTGGTCCAGGGAGAAGTGAGGGCAGCTATGGACAAAGTGAGAACAAGTAGGATGGCAGGCGTGAGGCAGCAGGGGGCTTGGATGGAATGAGAGAGTGCAATGGAACGAAGGCTCACTTGGTCTGATATCTGGCAAGCAGAGATCCAACACACAAAATTCCTAATCCAAGCCGTATGAGACATCTTACCTAGCTCGGAAAACCTCCACTTATGGGGCAAGACTGATGCACCTTCCTGCTCTCTCTGCTCTGGGAGAAGGACACTCAAACATATACTGAGCAGCTGCCCAAAGGCCCTAGGGGAGGGACGCTATCGTTGGCGTCATGACCAGGTGCTGAAGGCAGTTGCCGAGTGTGTCTCTTCAGCCATAACAAGCAGCAGGCCCAACTGCCCTCCCAGGAAGCAGATGACATTCGAGGCAGGAGAGCAGCCCAAACCACAACCAAGAGCTTTGGCTGGTCTACTTTCCACCGCACAGGACTGGCAGCTAATGGTAGGCCTAGGCAAGCAGCTGAAGTTTCCGGCACACATTGTAGTAACATCACTGTGACCAGATATTGTCATTTTGTCAGAGGCTTCAAAACAGCTAGCCCTGATGGAGCTGGCAGTGCCCTGGGAAGAACACATAGAGGAGGCATTTGAGAGAAAGCATGCCAAGTATCAGGGACTTCTGGAAGAGTGCCTGAAACAGGGTTGGCGAGCACACTGCCACCCAGTGGAAGTAGGCTGCAGAGGCTTCGCTGGCTGCTCTCTTTATAGAATCTACACCCTGCTGGGCATGAGTGGGCCATTGAGGAGGACGGCCATCAGGACTGCAATAAAGGCAGAAGAGAGCCTTCAGGTGGCTGTGGGTTAAGAGGGAGGATCCATGGGCTAATGCTGCTGGGACACAAGTTGAGGCTTGATAAACCCTGACCGGGTCACCTGGGCAAGGGTGTATGATGATGTGAGGCCCGAAACACCCAACGAACCCAGGAAACATCACTGATGATGTGTCCCAGCGCATCTGTAGCATGCATCTTTTACCCATCATTAAAATTTTTGCTCAAAATATTCTGGGAATCGAATTGTGAAGCCAGTATAGTGAACCAGGGTTTATCGTTACACCTCTAGTAAACAAGAACCAATTTTGGACACTTTCTTTTTATTTCATTTTTTGACTTACAAAGAAGGAAAATAAACACAATTTGCTTTTAAATTTTGTATCTGCTATTTGTGATGATAAAAACAAAAGCAGCCTATAAATTTCTGTTACTGACATGAAAATAGAATGCCCAAATGTGCTGCCAAGTAAAAAAAAAAAAGCACTATTACAAAGCTGAATACGCTGACTGGACTCGAGCGCTCCATGTTGTCATGGTAACATTGACGGTAACATGTAACGTGCACACTGCTTAAGATTGTCTACAAACATTGTGAATGCTCTGTTCATGTGGTTGGCTATTTGGCCAATCATTCCAGCACAACATAGATCCTATTAGTGATATTGTACATTATTATTATTATTTATCTGTCGCTCATAGAACATTCTCTTTGTTCATACTTTTTGCTAAAATGGGTCGCCAAATATACTTTGACGGCTGTTAATATTCCTAAGCGGCCCACTCGGGTAAAGTCTACGTGTGTGGAAGCGCTGAAATTAGGGTGGTATTTCACTTTGATTACTTGGTTGCATAAAAAATACTTGACTAGACAATTCTTATGCTCATCACTAGTATCAATGCTGAGGTGGACAAATTATAAATTCTCAATGTTGGTTAACATAAACTTCATAGTTTGAGAAACTACAACCCCAAATCAGAAAGATATGGGACAGTATGTTGAAATTAAAACTGAAAACAAAGATTCGTAAGTCTTCCGCCTGTGTTGCACTCAAGACAATACAACAGCACGTTATTTGATGTTTTACATCATGGGGATGTAGTTAATTCTGTTCAGGTTTGAAAGAAAATGAGTATTCAATGACTAGGGAGGGAATGAATAGTGACAGTCCTTGTGATGGTGACAGTCACCCTCTCCTGATGATTCTGGCATAAAATATCAGGGTTGAACTCTCAGCAAGAAAGCAGCAAATTTTGGCAATGAGTCTGTTTCGCTGTGACCTAGCATTGCATGTAAAAAGATGATGTCATTTGAGTCTGGCTATCTTTTTTTGTTTGTTTGTTCTATGTTTTGTTTTTGCTTGATATGTTTTAAATGTTTGACTGTGTGCTGTTCTAACAATATAGTTATGATGTTTTGCACTGCATTGTATTTTGCTCAGCCTCGTCAGTGTTTCCACTTATCTGTGAGGTTCCTGACTCAAAAATGTTTGTCATCTGTGAAGCTAATTAAGTTTAGTAAAAAAATAGTTTCAACCAGCAGCCAGACTGGGGCTCGGCCAATGAGTGTAGTGCTGTAGGATTGGGAAATAAGTACTATATTTACAGCTTTGAGGTGCGTCACACTACTACAATGCACCTTGTGTTTAAACAACATAGGGCTGCATATCAAAGTCAATAGGCCATAGGTTTTTTTTGTTTTTTAAGAGAACAAGGGGGAAAAAAACAGCTGACCGTTGTAATGAAGCAGCCTATTAATCCTGCCTGTCCCTTGGGTAACTTTTAAAAGAAAAAAGAAAAAAAAAACCCCAGACATGCAATCTGCTTGTTCTGGGATACTGTTTTGAAACCAAGGAACTAGTAGAACTGCCAGTGAGATGGTCATCATGACCAAAAAATTCATGTAAGGACATCCTCCTGGAAATCATCATTCTTTGGTTTCACAGCAGCAGGTTTATGGATCAGATCATTTCTAGTTGAGAGCTATCTCTTTTTGAGTAATAAACAGTTTGAGATTAGACACTTCCACCAGCATTGCCACTAGCAAAACACTAAAAGTCACAATGTGGAATTTGTCAAGTGTTTAGACATAGCAAAGGTATGCATGTGTGTTTCTCTGAAAACCAAGTAATAAGACAGGTTGAAATAAACAGTTTCAAAGGTCAATTGCCTGCAGATGTGAAACTGCAAATTAAATTACTTTTAGAAAATTGTCTGCATGTTAAAAAGTAGAGAATGGATACAGAGGCAGCCAGCTTCTCCTCAGTAACACACTCCAAGCCCAGGGCTATCTACGGAGGCTCTTTCAGAAGTAAAGCACTTTTTAAAATTGGGGTGTGGTTAGCACAGGTATTAATTAACCTGCTGAAGTTGCTATAGAGCTTAGTCAAGTTATTTATTTAAAAAGCACAAATCACGTAAGCATGTCTTCATGAGCATTACAGGCCCTTATCAGGCTTAGACCAATAAGATTTATGAGAAAAATGGAAGGGGTGCCTCTCTGGGTAGGTGGAATGTGTTCTAGATGA
The DNA here is from genome assembly GCA_028570945.1 of Gogo arcuatus. Classification (NCBI taxonomy): domain Eukaryota; kingdom Metazoa; phylum Chordata; class Actinopteri; order Siluriformes; family Anchariidae; genus Gogo; species Gogo arcuatus. Next base: position 18,832,938 of record JAOTRR010000018.1, on the reverse strand, counting down.
CAAATGCAGGGACCAACTAGAGGGCAAATGTAGATTTAACCCGCATGTTAATTACACATTAAAGGAGCTATGTCCAAAGAGGAACCCCAATGTCAAAAGGAAGACGATTAAAGTACACAGTAGATCCTTAATCATGTAAAACAAATCGATCATGTGTACAAAACCATGTCTCTGAGGATAAACAGTCCTGTGGTCCAGATTGTGCTGTTTGACTGTGACCCAATGTTCCCATAATAATCTAGACAACCTTAATCATAGACGAGCACATGTCTAGTGTTCGTTGTTTTTTCTTTAATTTGCTAAAATTATCTGTAGTTTGTTTACATTTCTTGCACAAAAAAATTCGAAGACTCATCTTTTAATCCTTTAAAATCCCAGCCCCTCATTCTTCACTGTAAACTTTATTAGTTTCACTGTAGTTGCTGAATAATTTGTAGTAGCTACTGAATGATATGTTTTAAGATGAATACGTAAATAATACTGATAATACCCTGAGAGCTTAAAGGGTTAAAACAAAACCAAACCCTGCCCATGCATTGGTTTTTAAAAATACACTCAACATTGCAAACAGATGGCTTGCTGTGTAATTTTCTCAAAATCGTCAACTGGCATCCAAAACCCAAACTGCAGCATATTCTCGCTACATAGCAATTAGTCCTTCATTTTGTGAAAGCAAAGCCTAGGGCATTTCGAAAGCAAATGTTCTGCAAATTTTTTTTTTTCCCTTTTGTTGAAAATGGAGCCNNNNTAAATATATACACCCAGTTGCCTCTCTCTGCCTGCTGATTTTTCCAGAGTTTCAGCTTGGAGCAGTTCATTTTCTCCAGTAATCTGTGCAGCAAGCCGTTCATGAAACCTGTTCATATTTCTCACTGACCGCCAACGACCTCAGACATTTATCCACTCTGTGCCACAAACCCTGTCACTTCCCATAATCACCTACTCAAACAGACAGAGACCAGAGGTATTTAGAGTATCAGGTGTCAACAAGAAGTGTTGAGGTCTACTTGATTTGATTTTTGTTTAATATCTAGTCTTGTCTCAGTAGGTGTACAGTTACCACATTCATATGTACTCAGTTTAGTACTGTGACTGTGGACACCATTGTCATAACCTCTATATTTCATTCAGAAAGTAGGCAAAGTACTATGTTAGGGTTAGTATGTACATTTGTTGAATACAATATTATGTTGTATACTGTCGTAAAATCCAGTTGTTATTACAGAATCTTAAATCTTAACTTGGAAATTGCCCTACTGTGAAGATCTAATAATGACACACTTATTTACGTTTGGCATTATTCACAATGTTGTCTGTCTTTCTGTCTCCCCCTCTTGTTCTCTCTCTCTTTCTACAGAGTAAAGCAAATGGACAGACCCTTCTTGATGATGTGTATCGCAGGATCAATCTCATCGAGAGCGATTATTTTGGTCTGGAGTTCCAGAATGTGCAGATGAACTGGGTAGGTGGCGGCATGCTGAACAATGCCCCAGTGTGCATGCTGACTGAGAATGAGTCTCCAAAGCCTTCATGGCTCCAGTTTTATAACACTGTGTGTTCTGCCTTAGGGCTTCAGGGGTTTGGTGGTCTCTTTGTTATAGCTGTAAACCTGTCTGGCTCTGAATAAAACAAGTTGAAGTTGATGTATTTTTGAAATAAATCTAAAATAGACAGTGCCAGGAGGCTACAGGAGCTGGTGGGACAGCTCGAAGCAAACGCATGAAGGAGTTGTGATCGAAGAAAACTGAGAAGGCACAAAAGGTTCCAGGTGGTTTATGATTCTGAAAAGATTGTCTATCATCTGTGAATGCTAATTAATCTGCCTAGTAAAAACTGTTCTACAATTAGCTAGATCTAACCTTGGCTGATGTATGTAGTGCAGCAGGTGGTGGGATTCAAACAATTAGTACATGGGTACGCAACCCAACACAGCTACCTGCCAACCAGTCAGCTTTCCCACCAAAGGGAAATGACATGTCTATACCACGTCATTGTCACTGAGAATGGTCAGTAACCTAAAACTCTCATCAGTGGTGGTCCCTTTCCACTGATTCAGTAACAAACAGGCTACAGTCAGTAATTTAGTTGTATACCTGTAGATTGAACTATAGAAGGTGTACTTAAACATGGCAACTGTGTGTATTGTCTATATACCACAACCATTGCAGATTTAGTAAAATATCACACATTGCAAAATACAGAAACTGGGGTTTATGGAGAATGGATAAAGTGATATCTGCTGTCTGGACAAGATCAGATCTCTGTGGAGGAAAGGTGTGGCAATGAGCAGTGCATTCCTGTTACAATCAGTCCCAGATGTGTGTGATAAAGGAGGAATATCCTGTAGATCAACTGACGATCTTGTACACAGCAGTACTGCAAACACTTAAGCACTTTATAAAAAGCATGCTTTTATTAATATAATAGGAAGGTATTGAATGAAGGAAGGTAATGAATATTTCAGATGATTTCAGTACAAGGTACAAGCACTGATATTTTCTAACTGTATTCATCTCAGTCTGAAATGTTTATTTGACCTTGAGGTGGCCATGTGTCATTTCTCTGTCTCAACTTGCGCATGAAAGAACAAACTGTTAAAGGAAGTTTCCAAAACCCAGAACATTCCTGAGGAAAGAATCTCTAGGAGGTGAGGTATGGCAATGCTGAGTGAACAATCTTTAAAAGGGATGAATACTAAAGTTGTTGCTCTGCTTCTGGCTGTAGGTTTGGCTGGAGCCCACCAAGCTCATAGTGAAACAAGTGCGACGTAAGTGCACACACTGATTTGGGGTTCTTTGTAGTGTGTGTTGAGCAGATTTGTGACCTTTTTTGTGATTGTGTGTTGTATGTCAGGACCAATGAACACACTCTTTCGGTTGTCAGTGAAGTTCTTCCCACCTGATCCGGGCCAGCTTCAGGAGGAATTCACCAGGTAGGTGACAGGTTAAGAGTTAACAGCTGGGTTTTGTTGCTGTAGATATTTGTCTAACCAGAGACAACTAGAATATCAAGGTTAAACCAAGTAAAAATATTCTTTTATTATTAAAGTAACAATATTAAAATAATAAATATTACTTTATTAAAGCAGTTCCCTTTGATTTTCTGGGCCAGTTATAAAGGCAACAGAAGCTTTTGTACCCTCAGGTTTATAGGAACATAGCTTGTGTGTGTGTGTGTGTGGTTTTTTTTTTTGTTTGTTTTTTGTTTTTTTTTTCCCCTGGTGCAGGTACCTGTTCTCCCTGCAGATGAAGCGAGATATGATGGAAGGCCAACTGAACTGCACAGAAAACACAGCAGCTCTGCTGGCCTCTCACCTTGTCCAGTGTAGGTCCAATGTTCACTATGCACAATGACCAATGATTATATTTAATTTACTCCCATTTATTTCATAATATGAGTGGCACGGTGGTGCAGTGGTTAGCACTGTTGCCTCACAGCAAGAAGACTCTGGGTTCGAACCTCGTGGCAGACTGGGGCCTCTCTGTGTGGAGTTTGCATGTTCTCCCCATGCCTGTGTGGGTTTCCTCTGGGTGCTCCAGTTTCCTCTGACAGTCAGAAGACATGCAGATTAGGTCAACTGGCTCCTCTAAATTGCCCATAGGTGTGAATGTGAGTGTGAAATGGTTGTTTGTCTCTGTGTTAGCCCTACGATCGTTTGGTGACATGCCTATGGTGTACTCTGCTTCTCGTCCAATGTCAGCTGGGATTCCATTCATTCTGAGCTCCAGCTTCCCCCGCAGGATGGATGGATATTTCATAATATGTTAATACATGTATAATACATTGACATCATCCATTTGTTCAGTTTATTTATTACTACAAATTAATTTTGTCTATTTATTTAGTACATTTTACATTACCCCTGTTTATTTAGTTTATTTACTTAATTTGTATCGGGCCCTTAAGAGTGAATTTTTAAAACTTTTGGTTTGTTTGCCATTTGGCTTGATTGTTTTCCACTTTTACATAATTTATAAAAAAAAAAAAAATCCAAAACGTTTCCTGAGAAGTTTGTCAGGGTGGGTCTATAAAACACTTTATTCATTGGTCACAAATATGGAGAAAAGTAAGCCATCATAGCAATGATGGAAACCAAGCATGTAGAACACAGAAATAGTGCTAACCAAATGATGAAATGTCTGTAAATAGTTTCAAACAATAATTTGTGACCTGTATCCATCTTTTCTTTCCTTGCATCTTGTCTGTAAAACATAGCACACTTCCAAGAAATATGCTCTCTCAGGCAAGTGTGATAGCTGTTGAAACCGCACTGTATGTATGAAGGCACCCTTTGTCTTTCTTATTCTGCTAATGCCACTTAAATTTATTTAGTCTCTTTTATTTTATATTGCCAAGCAGTAGAGATCAGACTTTGCATTACTGATATTGCAGAAGGCTGCAGATATACAGATATGGCTTTTTTTCTTTTTTCTCTTTTTTTTTTTTTAAAATAAATGATATCACACTATGTTATTTGTCAAAATACAGGCCTCTAACATGCAGGCCTTTAAACTGTCATGTCAGTGGTTTACCAGTAGGTTTCTACAGTAAGTAAAGAATAAAACACACTGGCGTGTGCTGTTGTAGGAAAATAATCAATGACTGAACGGTGTGATGCAGGCCATTGGGAAATGAAGATTTTTTATTTTTTATAAGAGCTCTTCCTAAAGTGTTGTATTCTGCTTTTACTGTACTCAGTTTTTCCATCACTAACAATTTTATATTTGTTTTATTTGTCTTATAAAAGAGCATGTCATACTTTTTATATATTTACAGTTACATTTAATGTTGTGCAACGTCAGCGAAGTAAGTTAGTTCCGGTTATCACTTATGTTATAGCGGCTATAAACAGCCTCTGTTTATCTCTCTCGAAGTTAGGTTTTGTCATTCAGCCCTTCCAGAGAACACGAATTATCTCAGTTTTCCAGAATATCCATGTCAGTGCAGGAATCTGTCTGTCTGAAATTATATCATGGCTAGCTTCCCCATTGCGGAACTTAATTCTCCCCATGGTTGAATCATTATGCAGTGTTTAACTGATAACCCAGCTTGGGAATGTTTATTTCATAAACAAGCCTATGTATGAGTGTCTGGTCAGTATAGAACTCATGAGTCATTATAAACAAGTGCAAGAAAATATGATGTAAGATTTTCTAATAAAGCTAATTTTCCCTCCAGCACGTTATTATCAGTCACTTAGCAAAGGAGATGTGAGCAAAATGCATTTCCTCCTTAGCTACTGGCAAAACTTTGCAAAACTTTACAGAACTCTACTGCTCCAGCAAACCCTGTCAGTATTTATATAATTCGGACCCAAAATTAATTCTTTCTTTCTTTCTTTCTTTCTTTCTTTCTTTCTTTCTTTCTTTCATTCATTCATTCATTCATTCATTCATTCAATATAAAGAGTCCAGGTTCTTCATGTGTGTGTTTCTTTTGTGTGGCTTTTTTGCAGGACTGCTAGCCGAATGAAATTGACAACTTCAAAACAGCATCTTTCTAGCAGTTGAGGGGAAATATGGATGCTTTATTTAGGACAAACTGGTACTTTTAATGTGTCACTCTGTCGGATGCCAAAAGAGTGAGAGTAGGAAACCTCATGACATAGGCCTTTTTGTTACTGCATCATTTTTGATATTTGGATTCGAATCCTGATAGAATAGTTCCTCTGCAAGTGGGTGTGATAATGGGAATGTTATTTGTCAGACAGTTCTGTAGATTTTCTTCTATTTTCTCCCTCATCTGCCTTTGATGTCTCTCTCTCTCTCTCTTTCTCTGTCTCTCTTTCTCTCTCTCAGCTGAGATTGGAGACTATGATGATGTTGCAGACAGGGAGTATCTGAAGGTCACTAAGCTGCTGCCACACCAGGAGCACTTGCAGGAGAAGATCATGGAGCTCCATCGCAGACACGTGTAAGACCATTACCATCTTTGTCCTCATTGCACATAGTGACAGCTGAAGCGGTGCATAACATCATTCAAACAATACTAGTCCTGTGTATTTTACCTTTACTGAACACTGTGTGGTTTCAGGTTTTGTATTTCCTTGTACAAATCACTCTGGCTTGTCCCACCATGGGGATTTGCGTGCATTTTGAAAACTTTTTTTTTTTTTTCCCTTGGGATAGTTTTAATGTGTGTGTGTATGTGTACAGCTCTGGAAAAAATTAAGAGATCACTTCAATTTTTTCTTAAATCAGCATCT
>JAOTRR010000018.1:18809118-18821523 GCA_028570945.1 Gogo arcuatus | reverse complement strand
TTCTTCTTCTTCTTCTTCTTCTTTTGTGGCTTAAAATCACAATGTCAGCTACCTTTTTGTACCCTCGAGATAGCCAAATTACTTTGCTCAGCACACCTGTGATACCTCTTTTTGTCCTGGTGCAGGGGTCAGACGCCTGCCGAGTCTGATTTCCAAGTGCTGGAAATCGCCCGTAAGCTGGAGATGTATGGTGTGCGTTTCCACCCTGCAGCTGACCGTGAAGGCACCAAGATCAACCTATCAGTGGCCCACATGGGCCTGCTGGTCTTCCAGGTGAGCACAACCTGTCTGGCAGGTTTTTATTAATTTGAGCTTGGCAAATATGACAAACTTTAACCTTTACTTAAAATCTTTCTCAGGGCAACACCAAGATCAACACATTCAACTGGTCGAAGATTCGCAAACTGAGCTTCAAAAGGAAGAGATTTCTTATCAAGCTGCACCCCGAGGTCCATGTGTGTATTAAAGCACAGAAGCGGCATCTTGCATCACTACTAAATATTCACCAAATGAAATTAGTCGTGTTTTATTGCAAATATACATTTCCCATACCGTGATTTTTCACGTTGGCCAGAAAAAACTCTGTGCCTCTCTCACTGTCCATCATTCAGGGTCCTCATCAGGACACGCTGGAGTTCCTGATGGCTAGTCGTGATCAGTGCAAGATCTTCTGGAAGAGCTGTGTGGAGCACCACGCCTTCTTCCGTCTGTTTGATCAGCCACAACCCAAAGCCAAAGCCATTCTTTTTAGCAGGGGATCTTCCTTCAGATACAGGTACTGCATGCAGATGTGCTTTGTGCAAAAAAATCACATCCATTTGTTTCTTATATACATAGCCACATACATAGTCTACACAGAAGTCCCTGCATTTTTACCCTCTTTAAGAATTTCAAAGTCTATAAGCATGCAAATGGGAAGCTCTTGCAGCATCTTGGAACATGCTATTATCTGAAATTTCTCAGTGAGATCTTCAGCTTCCTGTTTTTTTAAAGCTGTGGGAGTGACAAATTTCATAGACTCATCTCACTAAAATTAATTCCCTCGAAAAGATTTAATCATAAAGTTTCATGTTTTTAAAGTTTATCAAGTTTAAGGTGACCTAAATGAAAATATCATGCAATTTCATGCTTATAGTTGTGTACGCGCTTGTGTGTGAGAACAGGTTTGATCTAGATTGTGTGTGTTGTGACAGCGGGCGAACTCAGAAGCAGCTGGTGCAGTATGTTAGGGACAGCGGTGTGAAAAGGACACCCTACCAAAGGTGAGACACTGCTGGCAAAGGTCATCTTTTCTTTTAATACAGCAATCCTGAAACAGGAAAGAAATAATTCTTTTTGGTTTGTGGTTCTTTTGTTTTTTTTTTGTGGGGTGGGGGGGTGTATATTGTCTTTGACAGGAGGAACAGCAGTAAGATCCGTATGTCAACTCGCTCCTTAGCCACTGATTTTCCTAAGCAGGTCAGTAACAAAGGACATCCACATTATGATCTCAAACCTTTGCTTTTTAATACTACATATGCAAAGCTAATAATTCTTTTTTTTTTTTTATCTTTTCCTAATATTCCTACCTCCCTTTATTCCTCCTTTTCTGCCTATTTTCCTCTCTTACAGAGTCTGTCCTTCAACGACAGCCTTAAGATTTGCAGTTCTCCCCCATCTGCCACTGTTTCCTTCCACTCTCTGCACTCTTCCATATCTCCTGTACGGATGGATAACAATAGCAAACCTCAGATCCAGCACATCCCACCTCTCCAGCAGCCTGTGAGACCACCAGCCCCTGTGATGGAGGAGCCTGCAAAGATCCACCCTCCATCTAACTCAGCCTTCCCAGGTGCCCCATACAACCCGGCAGCAGGAGACTGCAGCCCCTCGTTCGTGTGTGTAGAGAGTAGCTTCTCCCAAAATGGCAATGATTATGGCGATCACGTGGCTTTAGGTGAGGGTGGGCAGGGTCAGATGCATAGCCTCGGGTCAGGTGGCGGGAAGGCCTTCCTTACTCCTTTGGAGGCTTTGGAGGCAGAGTTTATACGCACCGGGCCAGTCCCCGCATTCCCGCTGCAGTTCAGCGAGGAGTTCATAGATGATGACCCTGCTGAAATGTCATTTTACGCAGGTGGAACTGAAGCGTACATGTTTGGCTTTAATGAAAATGGTGAGAGGTTCAAATGTGGCGAATGTGAAATGAACGGAAACTCAAATGCTTTTTCAGAGGGTGTCTTTGGCCGCTCTGAGACCAGTTCACTAGTCAATAACCGCTCAGAGTGCAGTTCTCTGGACAACCTGGGACTGTCGTCCTCATCTCTGCGCTTGCCTGGCTCAGAAGACCTATCTGAGGCCAGCTCCATGCTCAATTTCCCACCATGTTCTGCACGCTCGGAGGCCAGCTCGGCCATGCAGTTTAGTGAGCTGGTGGACCAGCTTGAGCAGCTTAGCTGTCCACCGACAGGCACAGAGGGCTCAGGTGATGGCAGCTCTGATTCAGACTCCGACTGGGGCTCCGATGGAGGCCTGATGTCAGATCAGAACCTGTTTTACAGCAACCCCTTTACTGGTACTGCAGACATGGAAGCTTTCCTCCTTGAGTGCCAGAACCTTCGTGCATTAAGCCTTGGTGAACCCCCCACATCCACCCAGCTGGATATGTAGTGTATTACTTTTCTCTGAATTGAGCTCTCCGTTATCTTGTCCTAGAGAGAAATGACTCGGGGACCACTAAAGCTCCACTCAGCATCCAATGTAAGGTCCATGTGTGTGCTTGTCTGGCTTTTTGTTCATAATGTACCCAGTTTTATAATACTTTAGAATTGAAGACACATTGGCTGGGTGTCAGGGGGAGCATGGTGTTGTTTTGATACTTAACCTGATACAGCACGTCTTTTTCCCCACTACATAATTATTGAGAACATAATAGGCACTTTTAGCATTTCATGCTGCCACTTTTTCCTTCAAACTTTATCTTATAGTGCACTTAGCCACTCGTCTTTCTTGCTTTCTGGTGTGTCCAGGTTTTCTAAATGTTTGCTGTGTTGTTCAAGCTTGTGTCTCGTTATGATGCCTTCTGGGTCTATAATCTCTCTCGTATGATTTGATGCTGACATTAGAGATTTTTCCTCCAAGTTTAAGTGCAGGTTCAGGTCTCCTGTTTGCTTCTCTGTACTCTTTTCTATGCCTTATATTTTGAATCAGTTTTATACTTGATATATGGGCTGGTCTATAGTGCCAGTAGCACTGATTGTTGAAAACTGTTGACCACCACAGTTATTTAAACCCAGTGTTTGAAGGAGAATATTGAAATGGTCTATAGTTTAGAATAGTAGCTCTTAAACCTGAGTACTGGTTTGAGAATCACTGCTTTAGAAATTTTTTTATACTATTGAAATCTTCTATACTATTGTTGCTGTATTCAGCACCAGAATGTGTTATTCCAGTTTATATTTTAGTAAACTGAAGTATGAACCCATTTATTAATCTGGTGTTTAGTGATCTAAGCTCTTTCTAAATAATCAAATATTAGAGTTATTTGAAAATAATAGTCTTAAAATGCTGGTATAAAGATTCCAGCTAAGGAACAAATCCATGCTGCCAGTAAGGCATTTTATCTTATCAGACGCCACAAACTTTGTATACCATTTACATATCCACTCCAGTGTTTGGTGTGAATTTGACTGTTATGGTACTCTGCGCAGAGCTGTTGTAAATCAGCAGTGAACTTGATAGCAGTCCTCTTCAGAAACAGAGTTAAAATCCTTGACCCAAAGTTTGGTTGAGGCTTAATCACGCTGGTGTTGGTACTTTCATGATTGATTCACTCCACAGTGTCCCCTGCTGTTCAGTATTTTCCTGTCGCAATTTTGACACACTTTTGCCTTATTGATGATTTTCTGTGGTGATGGTGATTTATTGCTATGTAGCTTGACTTTCTTTACTACACAATTTATCATTTTCAGGCAATTTTTTTTTTAGGCATCTTAGATTTTAAGGCAATTTTTTGTTCTTACTCTGGAGAATGTAATGCAGCAGTCTGCTGCCAAAAAAAAAAAAAAGCCAACAGTGTGAATGTAACCTACTCCTTGAATGATATGCAAGCTGATGCATAGTGTCAGATTTATAAATGTTCTTGGCATAAAAATTGTAGTCTGAAAGCACATTCCTGCATTTTTGAGTGAAGGGAGCATTTGCATCCCCTTAGATGGGACTTGGTATTAACTCTCCCCGATATACTTAGATATATCGATACATGTATGTGATATAGTTCAGTAGTTTTAACACTACAGAGGTTCATTTAATGAAGAATGTGCTTCATCCTTCTTGCTATATTCAGAGACAGCAATTAAGCTTCAAAAAAATTTGATTTATAAGATTTATATGACTTTACTGATTGAAAGTGCATTAATTCCATGGTACCACATATTTGGGTACTGTTTATAATAAAATTTAGGCTTTCCATTAAAATTTTAATCTTTTTGACTGAATTATTTAACAAATTACCCTATTTAGCTTTAAGTTCCTTACATGCATCCAAACATTCAGCACTTACTTATTGCATCATTTAGTTTCTTAAATAGTTGCGTTTAGGTAATGAAATAGGTTTTGCTTTAGGCAAACCTACTGGATTGATCCAAGTTGACTTTACAGTACTAGACATTACACAGGGCTATAACAGGAAACACCAGTTGGGTGCAAACGTGGTTTTGTGGATTGACCAGACTGCTTGCATGCCTTTGTTTCTTGGCTGAGGTGAATTCCATAAGTACCTTGAGAGCTAAACCACAAGATGGGGCATGGTCAGTGCAGTTTTCCCTTTGGGTGATGTCATTTCCTTATTCTGTCTCCTGTGAAATTCCATTTAATTTCCTGCTTCATCTCATCCTGCTTCACTTTGCTGATTTGCCCAGGCTTTCTTTGTTTCTTTTCAGGCCACTTTCTACTAAATTCAGTTGTCAGATTTGCAGTTTGTGTTCCTGTGGCAATCCTTTCTAGCAATTTTCAGCTATGGTTTTGTAAGCTAGCCATTACCTCAGTACAAAATACACTAAATGCCACAGAGAATAATTTGAAAGAACTATAAAAAGATTTGAACCTACAGATTAAGAAAACCTTTGCATAGGGAATAAGCTGGAGTGAAATCCCGTGTGACTGTGGATTACCAGTTGTTAGGTAATTTAAGGGCGAGTTCATTCTCATTGTCATTTTGAGAGCTGGCAAAGCTGTGCTCAGCACCAATTGTGTGCAGTTGTTTTCTCCTAAAGCCTCTCTACTCTCACAAGCGAGGACGAGCAGTGTAACTGGACACAGAATAGCCATCCAGCTGCCTTACCTCCATCCTTGGACAAGCTTGGACCTTTGTCAATGTGGCATTAGTTGAGTTTGAGGCATGCTGATTCTGTTTTTGGAAATGAAAAATGCACAATTATGTTTTGGGCACGTCTATAGACTCAAGCAAAAAATTTTGTTTAATTGACCTTAAATTCTTAATGCATTAATGCAGTCTGACTTCATAACCCGATGTGTTCTGGCTAGCTTTTGTAACGATAAACATCTGTTTGGGTTTTAATGCTGCTTTGAAGCTGTAGCTGCAGCAGAAGATTTACCCAAGATGGTCAACGGTTTGTTTATGAAGGCTGGGCATCTGCTCTTCACATAGACACATTACTCACCCTGAGCTTTGCAGTAACCCTGCAGCTTTCTCTCACACGTGTTTGGATGGTAAGATCAAAGCAAGGTGATCACAAAGTGCTGCTTTTTTTAAAAAAAATTTTTTATTGAGTCTTGCAGTAGTCCATTGAAGGTTTAATTATAAGAAACCAATTTAGCAAGCACTTAAAACTGAATATAATAGTCATGTCAAATGGTATAGACGAATATAGAACACAGTCATAACACAAACCATTTGCTTATTACTAGGTTTGATTACTATGAATAACCCACTGTGCTCTTTGGCTACAGATGGAAACTTTCCAAACTGTAATAATGTTTTGGTGCGCTGTCTATTCATTCTATCAATTATGTCCATTAACTAGAAATCTAGAAACTAGAAATTCACACTGCACAAATCTTTGCAGACCTTAACTGTTTGTGAAGACACATGGACAAGATCTTCCTTGCTCTGAGTATTACCTTCCTGTTCCCTTCCCCCTTCCCCCCCCCCCCAGTTTATTACATTAATAATTTGATACTATATTAGAAAAAAAAAATCACTTAATTTCACTTAAAAGCTCTTAATTTCAGAATCACTACAGTGCCTAATCTATAACAATTAATGTGAAAGTGTACTTTGTGTGTGTGGTTTGTTTGTTTTTTTGTTTTTTCTTTCTTTTTAAATAAACCATTTTGCTTTTTGGTACATGAAATTTAAGACTTAACATTCTGTCAGTTCCTTTTATTATTACTTATGACGCAAATATGACCAATATATGCCCTATTAAAATATCTTTAAGAGGCTTTAAATGCTGGAACTGCTGCATATCAGCTAATACATTTTATTCAAGCTTGATTTAATTCACATAGTGACAATGAGTTGCTTTGAAATTAATTCAACTATATGTTGGTTAATCATGCTGGAATTCCTCTATTTCCTCTATCTATTTGACTGGATTAGTTTCTGTAAGCATTTTGGTAATTTTTAGTTTTATTTGTTAGAGTAATCTTGGATCAGAGTTTTCCTTTCATAAGATTATGGTCCAGTGACATGGAAAATATAAACACATGCTTTCAGTGCTCTTTAAAGGCTGGGGAATAATTGGCCATTATTCTGCAGCCAGGTGCTGTGGTTTAGACGCTGCCCTGTGCAGCTGTGTGAAAGTGTAAAAAAACAGATTCCCAGCCAAGCAACGGCTGTAAGTAGTATATAGCATCAGATGCCAAGACGATGAGACAGCGTCTGTCTTTCCTGTGCCACGACGGCCGCTAAAGTATGTGTGGAGGAAACGCACAACAACTGAGCCTGTTCCAGAAGATCCAGAAGTACCTCTGCATATTCTTTACAATGGTTCAGGCTTTGATTTGGAGTGTTTCATGGAGCAGGTGTGTTTCACCACATATAACCTTTCTGAAACCATCTTTGTTTCACTTTCAGGTCCTGTTTCAGACCAAAATAGTGCAGGGTTATTCTCCATGATCTTGGTCTCCCTATATCATATCTAATAGAACTACTGTGTAGGGTGTGTGCTTCCTCCAAGATAGGTGAAACCAGCCAGCACATCATCTTTTTTCTTTTTCTTCTTCTTCTTTTTTTTAAATGGCATATTCCCCACCAACAACATGCACTCCCAAACAAAAATGAGACTCCCAGTGATTATGTAGCATCCCTCCTATCTAGTGAGCAGGGTTAGTTTTGCTCTTTGTGTTTTGGCATTATTGTGATTTGAGCTTGATAGTATCAAGTACAACTTAGGAGCCCAAGAAGTGCAGATTTTTCTTATTCTCTTAAGTATATGCAACTAGCATTGCTTTTTCTCACTGTTGCTTTCAACATAACTTATAGTAGATCACTGAATGTAAAGGAGAAACATCAGGGGAGACACCACACTGAAAGCAGGCAGAATAAACTAGAAAGCCTGAGGGATTAGATAGGTGGTTACATGAGGCACTGTTTATCCACGTACAAAAAATGATTAGGGAGGATCAATTTGTGTAGTAATAACTTGGAGGTTAATTATTTTTTCTGCTACTGACAGTAGTATTATGATTTCAGCTCCCAGTGTTGGGCCCATAAAAGCCTTGAATTCTCAGCTCTATACTTGGATTGTTCACTTTGGATATAGAATGTGTGGAATGAAAACAGCACTATAGCACTGGACAATGAAGTACAGGATGATATGGTAACAAATCCATGAACTCACATTTTGTCATTTCAGATGCAAAGTGAGCTGAACTCATTTTGGTTACCCTACCTACCAAGGAGTTTTACGCAAACCAGATAGGGACTTATGGGTGGAACTGGAAATCAGTAATCACACATTCTCATTCAAATCAGACAACCACCATTTTTAGCTGGACATTACTCAGTTCTCATTTCACATTCTTTTTTTTCTGATTCTTCAGGAGGTAATATAACAATTTTATCATAAATCATATTGTTTCACATTTGATTTACCTACATTAATCTTGTTTTGCTGCTGAGATATCTTCGAGTTAAACTGAATATCTTGCTGCTGCTATCTTTAAGTTAGGCTGAATTTCAATTTGTTTTCTATTCACTGTATGCTCACTACATAGTGTAAGCTGTAACATAGTGCCCTATATTCGCTATAAAAGACCTGTTTTAGATACAGTCACAGAAAACACCTAACTATTTGTCAGATGATATTGAAATATAACAAAAATAAATAGTTTGCACTTAAGCTACTCTCTCTTCATTCATATGAAAGTATTGGCATAATTTGTTTAAGTTGCCATTTCTGCAGGCCAGTAACCATGTCACATGCTCAGTATGACGGCGGCGCACACACTCCAATTAAAAAAAAAAAAGAAAGCTTTTAAAGTTTTGTATTAAAACATTAAGGTGCAAGTTATGATTAGTGATGTGCATGATTAGTAAAATACCAGTCTCAATTTCTAGATTAATAGGTATCATGATGCAGTGGTAAGCAGATACAGGTTCTCAATTAGGATACAGATACTGTAGTTGAATTTATATTAGTGTCACACTGCACTCTCTTAAAAAGCCTCTATGAATGTAAATGAACATAAATCAGTTCCTAATTCCATGTTCTGCTACAAACCCTCTCATACTATTCTACACATTTAATTGTGAATGTTGTATGACTGCAGATTCAATAACTGTTTGTTACATTTGGCTTTAGAATACCGACCTAATATTCTGTGTATGATCCAAAAGTCTTTAGTCTTTGCTTATAGTTTTGTGTCTGTGTAGAGTGATGTTCTTTTATCAGAAGAGATTTTTTTTTTTTTTTTTTTTTTTTTTAAACCAGGTAGCACGTTGTGGGTGGGGCACATCAGAATTCAAATGTCCACTTCTAAACAACTGTGCAGTTCTCTGGCACTGTGAAATCAAGAGTGCGGAAGCAGCAGCCATTTCCTGTGCTTTGCGGAACAAGAATCAGAGTCTGATTTACGATTGGAGATTGAGAGATGCACAGCTCCGGCTCTTCCTGTGTGGAGTTGCTTCTGTGTTTGTGCAAGATTTTGGCCAAGCGCCTTTAATTCTGTCTTATCCTCCTCCCCATCTCCTGTGTCATACCCAGTGGGACACTGCAGTTAAACTGTAAACCTTCTGGCTAGCCTGGCTGCATTCCCGATAAGCCTCCTCTTCAGGAATTACTTCCGGGTCATACAGTCACATTTTTCCTTTCCTTTTTCGAGGCAATGTGTTTTTCTTTTTTTTTTTCCTTGGCTGCTTCTGTTGCTCTTTTTTCCCCAAGACCTGTTTGTTCTATGAAAACTAAATAGCCTGTTGCTCTGTGTGTAAAGCTTTCATGATTTTCCGTTCTGAAATGTGTGAATTGAAATTTGACAGCTTTGGAGAGTTTGTCGGTAGGTGACGGTTCAGACTGTCAGCCATCTTTTTATAATCCTACCCACCCTCAATGCCAAAGTCTGAGCTTGATGTTAAAAGTACCACAGAGCTGTGCTCTGTCCCAATATTTAGGAATTTTATCTCTTGGGTGTAAGCTGTATGGAACAGCTGGTCTACATACTCAAGAAAGGATACTCCTAAAAATGTTAAGCATTCAAAACTGACATTTACCATGACATTTGTTTTGCAAACATACTAAAACCAGTACAATTTTGCAACTGAGTAAAAGGTTTATGTTTGAAACCGAATGTAAGATCTTATGAGTACAGACGTTGCGTTGTCTTCTTTTTTTTTCTTCGCTCTGTTCATCATATCCGTGTGCACGAGTGTGTGACCTGCTCCTTTAGACCGACAAGTTCAACCTGTTTCTCCTTCTTGTTTAGGTGTTTCTCAGTTAGTCAATCCTGTACATTGTTTGTTTCCCAAACTAGTTTCCTAGACTGAGATTAAAAATGGTCTTCACCTGAATTGTAATGTGAAAAAGCATATGTGACTACTCATCCACCAATGCATTTTTTTTTCCTTCCATATTTTTTTCCTCCAAGTGATTTAAGGGCTGAGTAATGTAATTGAGATCATTATATCACACGTATGCTTTTAAAATATTATGTGTATTGTCATTTACAATGTTCAAAAATGTTGATACGTTGACCAGTAGTTGGTAAAGGTACAAAATGAAGTTTTTATTTGTTTTTCCACTGATTGTGTGTGTTTCTCCTGTCTTGTTCCTCCTTAAATGAAACCTTTTGTGAGGTTTTTAGAGAAAAAGTGTTCTTGCACTGTGGTGGCTCACCCTGGGAGCCCCAAAAATGAATTAATTAGGCCTAAATCATATCGGATTAAATATTTTGGGTTGGATTTGGTGCGTTTTCCAGTCTCACATGTCATGCACAATCACAAATGGAGAACCAGCCATAGCAAGTTTTGAATACTTTTTGAATGCGCATTGATGGAGTCATCTGTGCAGCACAGAGATTCACAGAGCAACTCATAGAACCCAATGTTCTTGCAAGTTGCTTGCAGTAACATATTTCTCCAATAATGTTCCAAATCCCCAAAATTTATATATTGTTGCTTTCAATATTTTGTATATTTTTCTAATAAATAAGGATTTGGGCATGAGAAGTATACGATGTATTATAATAAATATTCCATGTGTTATGAAAACATCAAGTTTCAACATCTTATCCAGCTGTATTAACTACTGGAGCAATTATTTTTCCCTTCCATTTTGTTTTTAATTCATGTCTGCATTAACTTTGTACCTGTCCTTCTTTTTCCTCTCTCAGGTCCTGTAATGGACAGCCCCCAGCTGTCTCCCTTTGGGTCCAAGTGTCCCCTAAGTGTGTCCACGTCCTTCCAGATGTCCACGCTCAGCTTGCCCAGCCAGGCACCCTCGAGTCCTGTTCTCAATGATGGGGGCAGCGTCAGGTTGGAGGAGGAGGAGGAGCTCAGGAGGAAGGTATCCTGTTCTAGATTGTCTAGAGAAAGTTAATCACACCATTGGGTACTACGTTTAAACAGCCATCACATAGAACATTGGTTTGGACCAAACAAAGGGCAGGTATATAACCAAAAAGAGTCTGAGAAATTGAAGGTAACCATGTATTTAGGTTCTACTGGCATTTAATGCTTCTACCTTAAACCTGTAATTAAACATGTGGCTGCATTCCTGTGCACGCTGTATGTATAATGTTATAGGCATAATGATGCTTCCTCAATAATAATACATTTGCAAATAAGCCCTGACCAATTATAGTCATCCTTGCTAGAATGTGACATGAGAGGGAGTGTTTAGTGACATTTGTGTGTTTCGTTGTGTGTCTCTCCAGAGATATCCCACTGATAAAGCCTACTTTGTTGCCAAAGAGGTTCTGATGACTGAGAGGACGTATCTGAAGGACCTGGAGGTTATCACAGTGGTGAGCTAACAAATCTGTTCCTGAAGAAAAGTTTAAGTGTGTGTGTGTGTGTGTGTGTGTGTGTGTGTGTGTGTGTGTGTGAGAAGGTAAGAGGTTTGGGAATGTCACTGTCAAGGTCTTTACACATACAGCATGACACGAATAAACAATGTGAAAGTGCGAAAAAAATTGTTGACAAATTTACTGCGATATTAATATTCCCATTAAACTCGACAAGTTTCACTGCTAGGTTCAGGAATTGCTGAGACTGATGGCAAGCTTCACCACATCACAAAGTAGGCTATGTACTACACCTACCATTTTCTTTGCCAAGCTCCTCTCCTATCTTTTCCAGACATTGTCTTTAAAGTCGTTATCTTTATAATTTTTGTTGCCCTTGTCAAACAGCGCTGGGTTTTGAGACACAAAGGTACCATTTGACTACTATTAAATGCCTACTGAGTATTTGGACACCCTACATACTGCTTTTTGTGTACTAATACTATGGAAATATGCATATTTGGATGCAGCCAAACTGAATGAGAGACTCCGTTGTGCCTGCAGCCTTGTGATTGATGTTTCCACAACCTGCACCCTGATTGGGTGAATGCGTTCCTTTCACGGACGAAATGAGAGAAAAATCAAGCCTGCTGTGAAAAAAAATAAACAAACATTGCATTTTTCGCATACAAAATGTCACCTTTGATGTGAAAGTGTTCATTTTACAGGATAGTCATTCGAAAAAATATATTTTCAGATGAAAAAATCATAACAAATTGCATTGTATATGTAAAGACCTTTTGTATGTATGTGTAAAGAGTGGTATATCTGTGTGAACATGTTCTGCACATGCAGAAACAATGTTGGGTCCAGTGTCTGTATCTGCTGTGTGTGTGACACATTGACACAGATAAGATGGTGTGTGTGTGTGTGTGTGTGTGTGTGTGTGTGTGTGTGTGTGTGTGT
>JAOTRR010000018.1:18790708-18806522 GCA_028570945.1 Gogo arcuatus | reverse complement strand
AACAAGTGGTTTTCTTATGGCCACACAGCTGTTTAGTCCCAATCCTGTGAGGTCTTGTGACATTGTGTGTGTGGAAATGCTCTTACTCTCACTATTAAACATAACTGAGTTCTACTGTCTTTCTTTTTTTTCTTTTTTTTAAATAAATGATTCGACTTCAAGCGTTTAAGTGATCTCCAATCACAGTCAGTCAATATATTTTTTCCGACCACATTTCTTCCGTGAAGTTGATGGTTCACCACTATCCTTCCAGGTTTTACTAATGCATTGGACAGTTCTTAACCCAGCTCCAGTAATTTCAGCAATCTCCTTAGTTATTTTCTTTGCTTGATGCAGGCCAATAATATGACCCTTCTGAAACAGAGCAACATCTTTTCCACGGTCCAGAAATGAGAAGCTACTCACTGTATCAATTAGGGTTAAAAGTATTGTTGCCAGCTGAAACATATTAGTCACTACAGTAATTATCCAATCAAAGGCTCTTAAGTATTTTCTTATTTAAATCCAAATGGTTACTTTATTTTGTCCAGGCAGTGTATATACACACTTCATAAAGAGTATGTGTTTCTGCAGAGGCCCTGAAGGAGGTGGCGGACATAACAGCTCAGCTACAGAGTAGCCTCATCCGACTGGAGAACTTTCAGAAACTGACAGAACTGCAACGGGACCTGATTGGCATTGAGAACCTCACTGCTCCTGGAAGGGTGCGAGTCCTGTTTGATTTAATGTGTTCCCCAGATTTTACAACATGCCTCTCTAGTTTTTGCTTGCTGAGAGGAAAAATAAATCTAGACATACATAAGGGATTTTTATTTATTAAATAGCAGTAGCACAACAGGGCTCTGTGAACAAATATTACTGTTTGAAAACTATTTGGTTGAATGTTTAAGATCCCATGTTCTACCAATAAGGTAAAAATCAATTGGTGCATTGCATGTCTGTGTTAAACTAAAATATTAGTGCAGTGGTTTCTGTGGTTTGTGATCCCTTTTTGATCATCAGGAGTTCATCAGGGAAGGCTGCCTTTACAAGCTTACAAAGAAAGGCCTGCAGCAAAGGATGTTCTTCCTGGTGAGTTTATACACCACTTGTTTTCTTACAGCAGGATTGGAGAAATCGCCAGCCTAAGCGTCCCGGACAAGCAGGTCATTCTTTTTCTATTCATAGTTGCCTTGCAGCCAAGTAAGTGACAACCTGAACAAAGGGGAAAACCTGATCCTTATTCACTGGCTAAACCAAAGTTTTTATTTGATCTGCAAATTATTTTTAAACTAAATGCACTTCAGTGTTATGATGCGGCTTGGTACTGTAACTATACAGAGAGCTTGTTGTTCCAAATCCCACTGCCTGCTGCACTACACACATCAGCAGAGGTCTGATATAGTTGGCGGTAGAAGTGGCATGTATGGCATATTATTTTAAAAATCAGGAACACAATATATGGAAACATCAAGGGAAAATAAAAGGGCTAGCCATATCATATCTTTTATATGTGATGCAAGGACAGAACACCCCAGCTTATAGCTGGAAGGTTGTTCAACAATTTGCTAACTTTTTGTTGATGACGCAAACACGATTTGCTATATTAGAAAAGTTGTCAGAATAGGATAATTTGCAGATAGTCATTTGTTTCCCTTAGTCTGTATCAATGGAATTAAGTTGCTGACTAGCTCACAAATGTTATTATGTTAGATTAGCTACCCCGAGCTAATGAATTTATCATTTGTTCAATTTTGTACAGGCTTTTCACCTTCATCTTTACCTTTAGCTAATCAAAATCTCCCATCTCAGTTTTCAGACATGCTCCTTTACACAAGCAAAGGCGTCACAGCCACCAACCAATTTAAAGTTCATGGCCAGCTTCCCCTCCACGGCATGCTTGTGAGTATACAGCTCTATTCCTTTTCCAGAACAACAAACTTTGCCTGTTTATATATTTTTTTCCAGGCTGTCAGTTTGTTTGCTTGTTTTTTGCTCTGGCCTACAGAGAATTGAGAGCTCATCAGCAGGTCCATTGTGTTCTGCTATTGAAAAACAACAATCTCTGAATAAACATAGCGCACCATCTAATCCTGGAGAGGATTTACTCAAATGACCAAGGAGCGCTCTGTGAAACATGGCATTTTGAAACTTTGCTTTGTTTTTTTTGGTGTCTGCTGTCAAGGGTTTCAGTGTCTCATGCATCAAAACACAACTTTTGCCTTTTACACAAAGACTTCCTTGCCATTTCCAGTAGTTTCTGTGTAATAAATAAAATTAGTCTAGTAGAGTTAAGTCTAAAGGACTAGACTGGTATAATTTTGAATACATTTCCACTCATCTGGGTTCTTCATCAGTTCTTCCATGTTTCCTTCATAGTGATGGAAGGGATGTTATGAAGCATCCAGAATTACTAGTGGAATGTCTTCTAGACTATTGAATGATTTTGAAGTCCTTCATAGGCAGTAAATGAAGTCTAACTGAATGTAACTATGTAGATACGGCTAATTAAATGTCGCATCTTAAGACTGATGTAAGTCTTGGTTTGAAGAATATTCTGTGGCTATTGGGATTTGGAGGCGTTTGGGGTAAGGTTTTTTTAGGTATGGAGCTTGGATGATACGGTGTAAAGGGTTGGGTATATTGGGTAGGGTAGTGTGCAGATAATTTGTAATGTTTTGGGGATTTAATTTAGCATTGTTTTAAATAAGATTGTAGATTTGGGGCATGTTGGGTAGAATTTTGGAAATGCTTTAGGCCATTTTTTGCGTATCCTCAAGGGTGTGTTGGTACAATGAGGTGTGAGATTTTGCACCATGTTGGGTAGGATTGTAGAGAGATTTTGAGGTATGATGGTGATAACATGGATTGAAGATAGGTTCTGTGGTCTTTTTGAGTGGATTTTGGCTATGTTTCTGGGTGTGTGTATTGGATGTGGTAGCAGCGTGACCCCTCTCACTTCACATGCATGTTTCTGCTTCACGCCTGCATGCAGCTCATTGTGCTGGATGCTCCGGTGAGTACAAGCAAACCCAAACTCCTACAAAGCTTTAGTCTGAGTCCCCACTCTCCCAGTTTTCCCATCTCTTGCCATGTTAGGTTGTGTTTACCATTTTTAAGAAATGCTTCCATGTGAACAGTCCCCTCTTGGAGTACTCACATCCTCAGCAGTGGAAATGTTTCAGGCATTTTCTGAGTTGTGGTGCAGTTGATACTACAGTATAGTACAGTATTACAGTACCCCTGAAAGTTGGGTTTGTGATCAAAGTGTAATTTTAGTTGTACAGAATGTTTTTATTAATTTAGCAGCACATCTGAGAAATATAGTATGGTTAGATTGCTTATGGATTTGTTTTCTTCCTTGTCATTGTGTTGTTCACGTACCCTCAACTCAGCATGCTATTAAAACTTTGTTTATAGGTACAGTATTTTACAAGTGCAAGCACACGCAACAATCGGCATTCAGTGTCTGTCTCACTATCACAACAATGTCTGAATCCTAGACTAAACAGACTACAAGAAAAAGCGTTTGTCACTCTGCTTTAAAATATTAGCTGGAGGCCCACCTTCGGTTCACTCTCACAATCGCTTTTAATCTTTAAATTAGTAACATGATCTTTTTAGATCTGTTGTGCTGCTGAGAAGGAGTAAGGAATCAAATACCCATGCACAGTTTGCAAGGAATTTATTCTTCTATTTAACAGATTATTAAAATGGGTTATTCGCATTGTGACATTCATTTAGTTCGGCCTTGATTGGTTAAGCTCGTTTTGATTGAGATCTCGGTCAGATTATTCATAGATTAGGACGTGTTGGCAGAGATATTGTTCTCATAACTTGTAACTATGTGAACTGTAAGTGTGTCAGAATTGGCATTTACATGGCACCTTTTGACTTCCTCTGTTAGTGCTTCAGTAGAGTCTAGAACTATCCTTGGAGCTGCTGTCCGCACCTGTAATTCTTGGAAAGATGTAAAAGATGATTTGTGTAATGCTTCGTGCTCCTTTAGATCTACCTGTCTGTGTGTATATGTGTGTGGTCACCTTTAATGACTGCTTGTGTTCCAGGTGGAGGAGAGTGAGAATGAATGGTCAGTCCCTCACTGTTTCACCATCTACTCTGCCCAGAGGACCATCGTGGTGGCTGCCAGGTGACTCACCATCCACATTCCATAATAAAATATATTCGTCACTCAGCTCACACTTACACATTCTGTCTTTAACTTTTTCAGCTCTAAAGTAGAGATGACTAAGTGGATCGAGGACCTGAACATGGCAATTGACATTGCAAAGAAGTCACAGGAGAAATCAGAAATATTTCTTGACCCAAGTCTGTGTGATCGCTCCAACAGTGAGGATTCTTTCAGTTTTTAAATCCCTTCACTTCACCACTTTGCTTGAGTTAGATATAAAACCCATCCCTCCCTGTTGTTCTCCCCATGTTATCGCCTGTCCATGTTCTTTTTCTCTACACTCCTCCTCAACCTCCTTTTCCCTCTCTTCTTTGTATTCCTTTCTCTTTCTTTTTTTTTTCTTTCCTTTAATTTCCAATGCACTTCTTTGTTCTCTTCTTTTCTCATCTCCACTCCTTTCCTCTCCATTGCTCCTCCTGTCCTCTTCCTGCACACTGAGTTAGGGTCATCTGATGAGGTTTCGTTGGAGCAGGAGTCTGAGGACGATGTGAACTCGTCCCGCTGCTCTCTGGACAAACAGAGCCACCATCGCGCCAACACCACCATGCACGTGTGCTGGCACCGCAACACCAGTGTCTCCATGTCTGACCACAGCCTAGCCGTGGAGGTAGCACTCAGAAACGCACATTCTCTCTAACACACACACACGCGCGCGATCGTGTACAGCCTGCGGTTTTTCAGCGCACACATACACAGCTCAGACAGGCCTGATCTCCTCATAGCTGACGTGAGTGAGAAGTAAATGCTTGGCCCTGCCTGTTGAGTCCCCCTTCACTCTTAACCCTTTTTCTTACCCTCCCTCATTTTCCTGTTTTCCTGTTGCTCCCTTACAGTAGTTGCAAGCTCCTGTTCTTCTTACACCGCCAGACTGTAAGACACACCCCTAAAATCTGCATAGATGAAGTGCTATATATGCCATGTCTTTAATATAAGGTGTTTTTCATTTGCTGGATAATTATTGAAGAATGAGGTCAGGGTTTTTTTGTTCCTTCATGTAGCAGTTGGTTTAAATCCTCTGAACTTATTATTGATTATAACAAGACACATTTTGAATTTTATATTAATTGTTTTGTTTTTTTTTAACCCATAACTTAGAAAAAAAAACATAGTGAAAAGATAAGAGATTTTAACAATGAGCATTGTGATAATCTGTTCATAGATAATATTTGTTTATATATTAAGTAATCCTTCCAGGTGCTTTTTGTTGATTTTAATTCACACAAGATCAGTTATAAAAATGTATGCATGGCCTTCATGCCAAAAGCACCTTATATCTTTAATTAGGTTTCCTGCACATAAACAATAGCTCTGTTTGGTACTTCCTTGATTTTTATGCCTAATAAAAGCTACATTTAATGTATACCAAAAAACCCCTGAAAAGGTGTTATGTATGTATATTATAATAATTGACAAACAGCAGTTTTGAGTTAAACTCATTCCAAAATAATGTCACTGTATAAGACCATTTGCTAACAAGCAAGCAAGTGTCTTATAGTCTGGAATATTATTGGTAACCTAAGCTTTTGTTTTGTTCTTGTTCATCACAGTTATCACAGATTTTCCGTTAAGTGGAGTTACTGACCTTTTCTTTTGAAAAGAAAAAAAAAATGAATAAGCCATGTCTACTGATGCTGCTCTTCAGTTAACAGCTTCATCTCTGCAGTGTTAGACTACTGCTTCAGTATTTTCTAGACCTCATTTCTTTCCTGTGGATTAAACGCTACTAACTCACTAACACACTGTTTCTGTTTTTTTGCATCATGCCTGCTTCTTTCCTTCTGTCTCACTCTGCACTTTACTCTCTGTACCTCTCGCTCTCTTTACTTCCACTCTGCTGCATGTCATATTGCCTGTATGTGTGTTCAGCGTTTTGCTCTCCGGCTGCGTCTCCGGAACTGCCCCCTCGTTATCTGCTTGGTCAGGGACAGAGACCAAACACCATCACACATGTGTGCTGGTACCGCATGCAGAACCTCTCTCTTACTGATTACCTTCGCATGAACCAGGTACACACAGCAAATAGATCTCCAGCCACATTTTTTTTTTTAAACTCTCATTTTGGCTGACACTTTTATCCAGAGTGACTTGCAATTTAGACATGATACAACTAATCAGATGAGTGTTAATGATTCATATTGTGTTTAGATTCAAATTTACTAATATTTACTAAGAATACGTCATCAGTGCTATAGTAACGACTTGCACAGAGACGTGTATGATGGATGCTACACACAAATGGACTAAACATTGAATCATGGTTACGGATGTTCCACAGAATTCAGTGTAACTATAAAAGGTATCATCAATTGTTAAAAAAAATTGTAATTGTTGACATATTGCTGTGGTATGAGAGGAAAAAAATACTTCAGGACATTCTGTTATTGGAAAGTTTTGGGCATCACAACACCTTGTCACTGATATTGTCCTATAACAGCACATACCGTTGTGTTTTACTTCAATTTTAATAACTGGCATAATAAAATGAATGTTAATTTAGTGCTTTAATCTAAAAATTTGCTCAACCAGTAAGTCAAACTGCTATACAGAAAAGAAACTGAGGGTTAAGGGGCCCAGAAATGACCATTACAATCAAACCACATTTCTGGACTCGTCACATCTGCTTCCCTTTCTGGTCTACTTAGCAGCATGTCTGATTGGCCATGTGAAATTCCTCTGTGGGATGATGTAATGTTTTCCTCTGATCTGCGCATTCATCACATTTTAACCTCTTGATTCAGACACAGAAATGGAGCAGATTTGGCATTGAACACAGGCTGTGGGAGAGAGCATGGCGATGACTTGTACCAATCCAAGCAAGACAGTTTCTAATGAAACGATTGCGTTTCCACAAATTAAGTTTTGGACGTTTTCTTAGAGACATTTTTGAAGCTGGATGTTTTTGCCAGTACTCTGAATCTTTGAAATGTCAAGCCATGGTTTAAATCAGCAGGGTGGTCCTGTTTGTGCAGTGGCGTCTCTAAGATGTTGACTTCTCAAACTCTACAGAACCAGCTGTCTGGCTACCTGCTGAGGAAGTTTAAGAACAGTAACGGCTGGCAGAAATTGTGGGTGGTCTTCACCAACTTCTGTTTGTTCTTCTACAAGACACACCAGGTACTGACCAACACTCCAGCAAAATTTTCTACAAAGGTCTGAAATTGTGGATGTATTAAAGCCTCAATAAAGAATATAACCAGATAAGCATTAGAACAATCACTGACCTTAGAGTTTATTGAACAGTTTGGCCAACGTTTCTTGTAGATGATCTAAAAAGACATGTTGCCATTGGAAATTGTCTTCATTAGTGTTGAACTTGTGCTGCAAGTTTAATGTAACTGACAGTTAAAGGAAAAGTCCATCCTGAAACAGTATGTTGAAATATTTGTGATGTGATTTCGTGATTCTGGTGCTAATTTGTTGGCTGGTGCTGTATTTTCATTATTTTTGTGAGAAGTTAGCAGTTGTGTGCCATGCTGACTGGGGGACACTACTAGCTCAATTTCACTGATGTTTAATAAGAGAAAATGTAATGAACTTAAACATAAATGGTAATAGTCAGGTTTTGCTGTTAACGGCTAAAAATGAATGTTTCTTTTCTCAATCAACCATTTTCAGTGTTGATGAACATCATACTTAATGAGAAATACAAAGTAGAAATATAGTGGAGGCATCAGACACTGGACTCAAAGATCCAAAATGCAAGGCAGCTATACGACACAGTTGTGAGTTAGCAGGCCTGTTTGTGATTACATAACAGTTCAACATGGCTTCCCTCACTTATTAAAGTCATTGGTCTTGTAGCTTCAGTGCAAAACTAAAGCAGCAAACCTTGGGCACCAAACGTGTGAACTTGACTACTTGAGTAATTGGAAAATTATGTAAATTATATTTTTGGCTGATGTATTCTTTTAGCCCAATGCATGCAAAATGCAGATATTGTACACTTTATTGGGTATGTTTTAAATTGGAAATCCTTTGTTTTTGCAGCTCTAAACTGGTCAGCCAGTTGGCACAGTTCTTGAATGGGGCTTTAAAAAGGATTGTAATGTTAAGTAAATACTGATGTCTGAGGTTTCTACAACTCTGAGTCCAAAACAATCCAACATTCATTGAAGAATAATGAGCAGGAGCGAGGACCACCAAATCGTCACATCTGAATGAAACCAATTTAGCATGTCCATATTCAGACAATGTTATTTTTGCTTTTGGCTTCTCCAAATGACTTCTATTTAATGTGCTATGTTGATTCTAACCCTGGGTTCAGTTGCAGCAACAGCTGTAACAACACCCATTTTGAGCCTTGGCCACTTTTCTTCTGGGGTTTGGGAGTTCATGATGTTCTATTTTTCATCCAGGATGACTTCCCTCTGGCTAGCCTGCCTCTGCTGGGTTACACGGTCAGCACACCCGGGGAATCGGACAGCATTCACAAAGAATATGTCTTCAAGCTGCAGTTCAAGTCCCATGTTTATTTCTTCAGGGCCGAAAGCGAGTATACCTTCGAAAGGTAAAACTTTCTCCTCCTTTATTATCACTAGAATTTATATACATTTTTATTGACTTAAGTGTTCTCATTTCATTTATTTACAACTTTGGGAATAGACATTGCATTGCATTGTGAGATTGAGCTGACATTAATTTCATTTAGGATACCAAGTCCTTTCTAACTAACAAACAATAAGCAGACTAATAATCTGGAAAATGTACTATTTGTTCCCTAATGGTTTCCAATTTTGTGTGGATTACATGCTTACTCCTTAAAGCAATTCAAAAATTGTAAGTCATCTGACATTATCTGGACTTCACAAATGTACACGTACAGGACTATACATATTGGCACACTGCCAAGGGAAGTTAGCATTTTAATTTGTATTTAGGTTGCTAGCTACATTTTTTACAGGCCTTGAGTTGATCCATAGACAGACATTTAAGAAGAGAATTAATATAAAGTGCAGTGCAGCGAGAGCCCTGTCCTGCTCCATCTAAGTCATACAAAAACAAAGCCAAAAACATGCTTGCATAATTCATTTATTCACATTGGGGAATGTAGCAGAATTAATTAACAGCATTTCAACCTCAGCCAAATGGAAATACTTTCACAGATTCAAGCTTGATGTCTGTTTGTGGAGTTACAAGATTATGCAGAAATTAATGTTTTTGCTGAAACCCAAGCCTTCTGGTGCCTCGGTCACCTCTGAGACCCTGCTTTCCTAATTTTCTTAGTACTAGATCAGTAGATTCCTAGATCAGTAGTACGAAGTAACATGCCAGGAAAGATTGGATAGCTATTATTCCTTAATGATTTGTATATATAACAAAACAATATGCAGGATTTCTGTCATTCATTGCAGTGTGACATGGCATTCTGAGGCCTTGTTGGCCATTTGACGATTTTACAGGTTTATGGCACTAGCCATAATGGGAACTGGACAAAAAGTAAATTGTGGAAGACATTGTGTGTGTGTGTCTGTGTGTGTGTGTGTGTGTGTCTGTGTGTGTGTGTGTGTGTGTGTAGGTGGATGGAGGTGATAAAGAGTGCAGCGAGTGCTGCTGGCAGGGTGAGTCTGCTCATCCCTAAAGGCCCAGAGGAGATGAATGGGAACTGAAGATTGAAACTGAGGCTGGTTGTCCTCCTGGAGCTCGGGGCTGGGCCCTGCAGACTGCCATGAGTCTATGTTATTATTTTTATTTAATCCTCTCAGTTTCATGGCTCCTAATGCCATTATCAGTACTGACTCTGAAGTCTCTAGAACATTTCTGTTGAATGGAAATGGAAGAAGTCGGGGGCCGTGTAAGAACTCCTCTCTTTCTGTTTTTTCATCTTTGACATGTGGGCTGCGACCCCTTCATTTGAAAGTCATGCCAAGTTTTGCAGTTTTCCAGAAGAGTAATATAACCGTAAATGGCTATTATGTTCTATTTTGGTTCATGTGGTCCTGCTACAATTTTAACGGTCACATTTCTGAAATCGCCAGTTCTTCATCTCAAAACTGGGGGCTCGTCCAGAGCTGCCAGTCGGTATTGTCTCAAACCAATTAGGCCTTCCTGAATGGGTTTCAGTGTCGTTAAAAGCTCATTTTGTGTAATCTCAATCTCAACCCCTCATATTTATGGGAGCACAATAACAGAATGCTGCTGAACGGAGTAATGGACTGAATCAGGTCTGGATGGAAGAGTAAGTGAAAAGAGTGAAGGAAGAAGGACGCAGAACCACGGTGGCGTGGGCCAGAGGATACGGAGGCACTCGGGAGTTGAAGTGGTTTGGGCGAACAGCCATTGTCCTCTGTAAACAGTTGTAAAAGAACAAAGTGATGGGTATTGAATTAAGGGCACTGAAATTGAGATGAGCGACAGAATAATCGGTGATCTGGTGTGGACACAAAGGTGAGTGAAGTCTGTGAGGTGTTTGTGCTCCTGTTCAGTTCCACATTCATCACAGTAAGACTTTAGTGGCATTTATATTTTATTAAATTGCCTGGTTAATTAACAGCTATATATGGAACTGCTTTGACGTGTAAATGTAAGAAATATTGAGATATATTGAAAAGGCTCGTTCAGAGAGTATTTAACAGTTTTATTATGGACAATGTGTTTATGCACACCTCACCTCTAAATTTTATTTTCATTTCTTTCTTCTTTTTTTTTTTCTACTGGAGAACCATGAGGGGGAGTCAGCGTCTAGAGTATGCATACAGTCTAATCCTGGTGCTCACTGACGCAAAAGCTAGCTACTCTTTCTGCTTCATGGTCAGGGTAGTTAACGTCAGCTTTTATTAAACATATGGCTCTGCTGATTTCCCCACTTCTCCTGCACACTAATTGTGAATAAAAGAACATGGACCATGTGGGAAACTGGTCTCATTAAAGTTAAGATTTATGTGCTTAAACCAAAAAAAAAAAAGGTCAGTGTGATGAAGTTTTTTCAGTCTTTCTTTTTTTATAGCTCATAGAGAAATGTTGAAGCACAGGTTATGCTGGTATCTGTAATATTATTAATCATTTGTTCTGCTATAAAGGCCAGTTCTTTCATGTAAATATTTGTGTTTTTATATGGTGAAACAAAGTTTCTTTTAGAGGAATATTTCTGTGAACAGTTTGATTTACACAATGTTTTCCATACCACAAATGCAACTGATTTAACCAAGACAGGTTTCGTGATTGAACTTTGCTTCTGCATCAAAGCTATAAGGATCAAGTCCTCACACACTAATTTCAATGAAAAAAAGGTTTCATTAAATAGAACAATAAGTCCGTGAAGAAATTAACTTCATCCAAATCAGTTCTATTGTACAACTTTGTGCCATAACGCCTTCTGTAAGTCTGATGCTTGTGTGGAGTGACATCAAACTGTGCTGCACAAAAGTGATTCTGGCCTCAGTGTTGCTGCCACCACTGTTGTGTTGTTTTTTTCCCTCCCCCATGTGAATTACTTACTTTTTTTTAATACATTACAATGTGCCATATAGTCAGAAACCACATAAACTAGTAGCTGTAAGCTTCCTACTTTGTAGCTCCAGTGCAAAAATAAAGCAAATATCAGACACCAAACACGTCTTGGCTGATCAAGTGTATTGGTATAAGGAGAAAATTGTGTACATTTAATTTTCACCTTAAGTGTCCCTTTAAGATTTTGAAATAGCCGTGTTATGTTTACTTGTAAGGGCTGAGATTAACTGTAAATTAACTCAATCTTATTTGGGAGCTTTGACCTATGATATTGACTGGATTATAGTCTTCACTAGGCTGTTACATTGGGACATGAATGCTGTACTGGGTCCAACCAAAGACCTAAAAAGTCTCATATAAGACTGAAAACCTTGGCTGAGGTTTTTTCGGCAACAAATTAATCGGTACTGGTGACTCTTTGGGGTTTTTTTGGGGGGGGGGGGTCCCCTTAAGTAAGCAGATATTATACACATCTCATGAGTCATGGACTATTAGCAGTTTAACCAAACCCGTCTGGTTCTTTACTTTTGTACACTTCTTATAAAGACTGGAATTTGTAATATTTTACACTTGTCTATCCCTCCATAACGTAAAGACATTTTCATATGACTGTCACGTTTAGAATGAGGTACACGAAAGCTTCAGGTTGTTTCTGTTATTCAGAGGAAATCTGAACAGTTTACTCGTGTTTGTTGCACATTGCTCCTATTTATTGTGTAGCATGTTGCTGTAGTCAGGTACATGTCATTACATTTAAAAGATAACTAATAAAAACAAAACTGGTATTAATTGGGTTCTGAGCTTAATGCATTCTTTTTTTCTTTTTTTTTGGTAATGGTCTTCATAATGTATTCGAATCCATTGTTTCTGTTCTACAAAACAGCTCCATATCTGTCCTTGTGGTTTATTAATATGGTGAAGTTTAATATGTCCTGCAATACACAGATATTGACTTTTTAAAAGCAATCAATATTCTATAAAGAAAAGAGTTGGAACACATCATCATAATGTGCAATAATATGAAATTTAAAAAAAAAAAAGGGTGGTATTGATGAAAAGGTCCAATGCTGTTGAGCAGAAGGTCAAGAGGAGAAATGTGGGTCGATGGTGTGATTGAATCCAGATTGTTCTCTGAGAGAGCTCTCATCGCTTTGGAGGTGTTGTGTTCCCATTAAGTGTAAACCTGCAGGAAGAAGAACAGAATGAGGTGGGAACCACTGCCGATGATGTTCCAGCTCTGACTGGCACGTAGACATGATGACTTATATGCTGGAATCACTGTTTTTATACAGACCTTGTATTTGGACCTTACAAATAGTTTAAGCCTTGAAAATCTAAAAGCCCATGGTAATGTTAACCTCTTAAGTAATGTAATTTTTTACATATTACTGATAGTTACATCATGGCAGTCTGAGAATCATCTCTGTTCTATAGAACTTAACAGTGCAAGACTGCAAACAGTCCAAACTACAGAAATGCAAATGATTTGAAGATGCAAAAACAGGTTTACGGAGTTCACTACCAAAACTTTTTATACTAACCAACAAAAGAAATGCAAGCTTTTTGTGTAGCCCAAAAGGTCTTGAGAAATGTATCAAAACTACAGTTAGAAAAATGCCCAGTGTAATAACATGTAATGAATAATATCAAACAATGACCAATTAACAGTTTTATTGAAGTTAAGATCTGTATCCAGGACAGAATCCAGTAGCGAGTACAGCCCCCTCGAGCTTGTAACATGGCATCAATCCTGTATCACATGGAAAAGACCCATATTCACCTATTTTATACAAGATGAAGCCTTTAACAAAAGTGCCACAGCTGTTTTCATAGGCGATGACTCAAGTTCTCTGCATCAACTGAATCTCTGTTAATCAGGTCAATTGTGTACTGAGCAGAAATGTACTGGCAAATTCTCACAGCCATTGGCATGTTATGTGCAAAGCAACATTTTTTTTTTTTTAATACTCCTTTGGCTATTTTCTTCAAATCATCTACATTTTAAAAACTTATTTCTTTTGTTGGTCAGTATGTTTTATCTAAAAAAAAACAAAAAAACAAAGCCATCAAATTGGATTTCCAAACATCATAATATTCAATAATTCATCTTCAAGTAAGTGCTTTTTCCTGGTCAGTCCCCCAGTGGATCCAGAGACTATCCTGGGAATACTGCGCATGAGGAACGGGACACCATGGGGACACACTGACACCTAGAGACTATTTATCTTTTCAAATCCACCTACTGGCATGTTTTTGGGTGGTGGGAGGAAACCCACGCAGAAACAAGGAGAATGACAATGCCCTATGCACAGGAACCTGGTCTCAGGATCAAACCAGAGACCCTGGCCCTGTGAGCTAGCAATGCCTTCTGCTGCACCCGTGCAGAAAGAATTTAATAATGTATCTGCTTATGAAGACAGTCCTGTTTCAATAGCAATGTTGGTCTTTAACCATTAAATACAGGTTGCTAGTGACCATACGAACCATAGTGAACACATCCGCTCCCTTCACTATGTCCTTGTACAACAACATTTTTGAACAATAAGATTTTCTAATTTGCTCCTGCTTTAAAAGTGACACTGAAATTGGGATTAATGAAAGCCAGAAAGGGAATTAACATGTTTCTTCTACATATATGCAAACTGAGGTGTGTGTGTATATAAACCCTACTGCATGCATACTTTTTCATATTTAATATATGTTTAGTACTTGTTAGTGCTGAGTTGATCTTGGTGAGTAAATGATTTAAATAGTGAACAAAGCTAGTGCTTTGAAAATGTGAAAAAAAAAAGATAAGTCAAGGTGAATAAGCTTGTGCTGAATAATAAGTTCCCAATAACTACATAGTTTAAAAAAATGAATGAATAAGTGAGCGGGTCATGGACTCACCTCTTTACACAGACACTGCATTTCATGAGATCAGTGACACTTATTTACTCATGATGATGAGTAGTTTATGACTTGACAGTCAACTGAACTAACTATTAATGTCCACACTATAAGCATATGTGCACATGACTTTAGGATGATTTGAGATTAATAAATAGGCTGTGAAGGGAAAGGGTTTGGAATTTTTTCTCATGCATATGGATGCGTTATAAAATTGCTGGCCTTAAATATCAAACCAAGCATTTTTACCTGCACATTCTCTCCATCACATGGGTGAGTAAACGGTCTGAGATTCCCGGACTTGACTCCTCTGCCAGGTTAAAGGCATTCTCCAGCTCCTCTAATGCACACACACTGCCTCCAGTCACACGTCGCTTTTCTTTTAACTACACACAGCCAGGAGAAACGAACATTACAGCTCTAGAGGTCTCGATTCCTTAATACTGCTGCTGCTTAAGTGAGCAAATTCACTTAAATGGTTCAGTCAAATGACTTGAGTGCTTTGTGCTGTTTGTTAAACTTATTTGTGATGTTAATTATATAAACCCCATCAGTTAAGCAAAGCAATGAATTTGAGTGAACTTACAAAATTTGCACGCACTGGTTATCATGCAATTATATTATTATGTAATATAATCGCAAACCTCTCTAAAGACAGGCATGAGGAGAGTTGTGAGTGAGGAGGACTTCGGTTGTCTCTTCATCACGTCTGTTGTCTGTAGTGGAAAGCAAAAAGTTGTGCCATTGCTTGATCTTCATAACAACTGCCTAACATTTTATTATAGTTGGGAATATCAGCATACTGTATTGTATTAAAACCTTATTTACTGTATTCTACTACTGAATATCTGTTTTGTCTTTCATATATTTCTTTATTCTTCTTTTCATTTCTTGTTCATCTCTTTTTTTTTTTCTCCTTAAAATGTAAGTCCATATAGTTCTCCATGGTTGTGGAGTGGGGGGGATAATTAATAAATGGTACCTTGAATAACTGAACCAGTCGATGAACTGACCAAATAAAATGACAAATGACAGTTGTTTCCAAGACACTTATAAATTAAGGCTAATTTGAAATTAAATACAAATTTGTGCACTTGTAGGAAGAAAAAGTGCTCACGATAAGAACAAGCAAGAGATTGTACTAACCCCATTTCCAGAAACGTTGGGATATTTTCCAAAACGCAATAAAAACAAAAATCTGTGATTTGTTAATTCACGTGAACCTTTATCTAACTAACAAAAGCACAAAGGAAAGATTTTCAGTAGTTTTACTGACCAACTTAATTGTATTTTGTAAATATAAACAAA
>JAOTRR010000018.1:18753277-18769139 GCA_028570945.1 Gogo arcuatus | reverse complement strand
GTTATGAACCGATCTAGAGACAAAAAGAGATCCTTGTTATGAACCGATCTAGAGAACAAAAGAGATTCTTGTTATGAACCGATCTAGAGAACAAAAGAGATCCTTGTTATGAACCAATCTAGAGACAAAGAGATCCTCGTTATGAACCGATCTAGAGACAAAAAGAGATCCTCGTTATGAACCGATCTAGAGACAAAAAGAGATCCTTGTTATGAACCGATCTAGAGAACAAAAGAGATCCTTGTTATAAACCGATCTAGAGAACAAAAGAGATCCTTGTTATGAACCGATCTAGAGAACAAAAGAGATCCTTGTTATGAACTGATCTAGAGACAAAAAGAGATCCTTACACGGTACATCATGAGATACAAGGTTTTGCGTTTAACAGCCCACCTCTTCTCTTAAAGCAGGTTTTCTTCTCCGCAACAGCAGAGGAGAAAAGTTGTTCCCACACACAGGCCATTGATGAAGGGCATGGAGATGCTCCGTCGCTCCTCAGTGTTTGCAGCAGAAGTCATGGAGGTGTTTGATCGCTCCCCTACGGATAAAGAACTTGTCTCCCAATCAAAAATGTTGTGCAGGGACTACATTCACTCAAGGCTCAACCGGGCTGGAATTGGTTGGACCAAATCTGATCTTGGATCTACAGGGGGAACCCTCGGAGAAGTGTCCACCGTTCTTCTTTGGTTAGGTAAAACTTGTTTGAGCTTTCCTTTGGAGAAAATTCTGAAAATACCACACTCTTGTTTTGTTTTGTTTGATATTAAGGTTCATTAATGGCTCTGAGTTGGATCAGAAACATTTAAACTGAGGATATACAGATGATCTGCATTAGTACTGCTTGTTTGATTTGTTTAATGTCTGTACAGCCAGTTGCACTCACGGGTAGGCAACACAAAGCTGGTGTATTGTTATTGTTGCAATGAAAAACACTTGGTCGGTCTGGCAGGTTAAGTGTGTTTAACCAGGCAGAGGACTCTGTGTCAACCTGCTCTTGTTATCTCCATTGGCGTTATGAAAATGTATTTGAGATCATGCTCAGATAGGATTATGCAACAGCAGTAACCACCCTGGCATTCATCTTCTCCTTTGCCCTCTTAAGGTTTCCTTGATACTTGATTTCATAACCTCTTACAGTGCATTTTACAATTGTCTCTTGGCCTCACCCCATCTAAGGGTATGAACTATTTTGAGACTCATTTAGGGGGCTGTGTTAAACCTTGTATGTCCATTTGTATAGCAGACTTCCTCCTTCATGTTCACTATAACATTTAGCTAAATCATTCTTTCACAGTCAAGACTGTACACACCGCAAGCCCATGCATGTCACATGACACACGAGTAACTATATGGACTTTGCTGTCTGTGCTCAGGACTGATGTGTATTTTCCCAAAAATGAATGACGGAACTCTTCTTTAATTGGGCTCACATTTGGACTTGAAACATTTGGCTGGGTTTCCTGTAAGTGCTGTGTAGGGAGAAGGCAAGTAAAATATGCTTTTATCGTAGAGCAGATCTGATTTGGCTGGGGAAGAGCTGGAGGTTCCCACCCACGGGTTACGCTGCTTAACCCTTTCAGCTCTGGTTGGATTTAAACACTTATGTAAAATGGAAGATTGTTGCTGTATGGGTGAACCTGAATACTTAGAGTGATCAGATCAAATTGTCTTGAGTAAATATTAAAATATCATTTATGTAACCTTGATGCATTTGAAAACATCATGTTAACAGATTGTAGATTTACAGTTACAATTATGAATTTGTCAGATGCTTTCATGTATAGTGATTTATAAGTGAGGCAGATCAGAGGAGGGTTAAAGGCCTTACTTAAGAGACCAACAGCAGCTCTGTGTGTAGTCATAGTATTTACAATCTAAACTTTGTGGTTATTAACATAGAATCATTGACTGCTCAGAAAGCATAGATATGACAGCAGTGTTGTGCAGTTTTTTCCTTCATCTTGAGTGTAAAAACACACACACGGACATCCACACGGAATACCCACCTAGATTCATGGCATGATGCTACATTAATCCATTGCTTCTCCATTGTTCTGTTTCCTAGGTGATGAGCTTGAATACTTGCGACCCAATGTGTACCGCAATGTGGCAAAACAACTGAATATCACTGTGGCTTCAGAAGGTATTGTGTCTGATGCCTTTCTGGCTGTAGCTGCAGAAATCTTCTCCACAGGTTAGTCATATCAGTCCTTTGTGTGAATCTAATTCAGGGGTTGAATGGGATGAGCTAAAATCACAGTATTATAACAAGACAGTCCAACATTGTCTTTTTTTTTGGTGTATTATGGTATATGTTTGCAACTAATGTCACAGAAGGCAACATTAAATGCCATGTAACATCTCAGTCTCGGGGGAAGCGTTATTACTTGTTCAGGAAACTCTTAAAACTGAGTAAAAACAAATTGTCTAATTTATCTCGGTGGATTTCATTGTATCTTAAAATAATGCTTTTTTTATTGTCCTGATGTTATCTGCACTGTTACAGGATGCCATTTAAAATCATACATCACATACCCCTAATTTGATTATTGATCTCTTATTGGTTGCTAAGGAAATACGTGTGTAGGTTTTTGCCCTTGGCTGAACACTGCCACTGAATCATAATATAGAAGAATCCCAGGGCTGTTGTGCTGTATTCAGCTTCTCCAGCCAAAGTAATGGAAATATTCAGAAGAAACCCAATATGCAGTCCACATTTAGACAGCAAAGACCACAAATTAATATGGAATACACATTTCCAATGTGCCTAAAGCTGGTTTATCTGTGAAGTCAAGCTTTACTCCTTTGAGAGCAACTGAAAATCGAGTCTTTTTAACAATTATATACACAGTGCTGCACTTTTAGAGAATACAATCAGTTCTTTCAGTGTAAACAATGTCTGTGTTCAGAGCAAGAAGAGAAGAGAAAGAAGTTCCATTTTCCTCTGCACTCTGCAAGTTTCCAGTCTGTGTAGAATTTGGAGAAGAATGTCTCCATGGCTTTTGCTCATTCTTTCAGGCTTAAGCCATTTAGAGGATATGTAAACCTGAGATCCCATTTTCATCCTTTTGGAGTAGAGCACTGGAGCAAGCTAAACCCTAGACTATTTTTGGAAGAATAAGAGCCTTCGTTTTTTCATAAATGGTTTGGCAATGTTCATAAAGCAGAACATACATGCATGATATTGGCTAAAATTACAGTTATTACTTTGCCATATAAAGTGTAGTGTGTAAAGTATAGTAAGTACTGTCTATGTGGAGTTTCTGTGCATGTTCTCTTCATGTCTATATCCAATATTTGGTGTGATCACCCTTTTCCTTTTAAACTCAGTACATCAGTACTCTTGGGTACACTGTCATGTAGTGGTACAAGGAAATCAGCTAGTAGGTCATTTCAGGAATTCTATTCCTTTGTGGATATCACGTTTTCTTCAGCTTCAACGATGCTTTTATCTGAAAAGTGGTTTACTGCTGAATATCATCCTGTCTTTGATGACGATTCTCCTTTCTTGAACAGTTCTATGTAATATTTTTAGTGAAATGAATGTTTGTTCTTTTGCACAATACTGTGCATGTCTGTTTAGATATTTCACAATATGTAACCAAACACAGAACAGAGAGCTATAAATGTCAATAAAATTTAGCAAACAACTATTTTGGCAGTTATTTGTCTTTGTGAGCTGTAGCAGTGAGTCAGACACTTACTGGCTTTTTCTGTAGGTGTGACACAATCCTAACCTCCTCAATGTGTCTGTACTTTTACTGAGAACAGCTTTTCTTTTGTACTGCTTTTGGACGGAGGCATTTACAGGAAGTTTCAATAAAACGGGAGTCTTGTTTCATTGTTTGGGAGACATAAATGGATATTTCACACTCACAGTGCAGACTTCAGGAAAGAAGAAGTGATTTGTATGTTTAAGGGTGACCCATAGGTGTAACTCGAGTATCCTAACTCGAGATCACGGTGAGAGAGTAACAGGTGAAATAACTGTGTGTGGATTGTGTGAGGCCTTGGGTTTCTTCCATAATGGAAGTAGTTTCCCTGTTGTACATTCCTTATACAGTCAGTTAAGCCTATTTATTGACTTCCTTATCAGGCCTAAGCAATTTTCATGCTCACTTGAGAGGGAGGGAAACGTGGGTGTTTTCTGGTTGGCCAGAACTTCAAACCAGAATGTTTATCACTGAGCCCAGGCCTGGATATTAACACAGTGATACTCTATCTGTCTGCTCCTGCTTCCTCTCTCTCTGGACATATCAATTACATATTTATTGTTTTTTCTCATATAAGCTGAAGAAATATACTGAAATTTCACAATGTTTGGCTATTCCTACTTATAATTGTGTTGATTTTTATTTAGACTTCCTAATAAATGTCCTAATTTTTACATAACAATTTAATGATCTTTAAATATTTTATAAATGAGAAATATTTTAATATTTTGTTACCTGGTATAACAAAAAATCATCTAAGGTAGTTTTATTTAGATCTGATTTACTATAAATGTAAACATGAAAAGAATATGGCCTAAGTAGCATTGTAGGTACCAAATCATGTTGACTCTATTAGTTATCCCATGATCACTATTATGATGAAGTGTAGTTTATCTACATGGTGAAAAGTTCACATTTATCCACTGTTAATATAGATTAATGCTGTATGGAATTTAAACCACAGTGAGTGCTTCAAGCTAAAAGCTTTGCTAAGTAAAAGCCTATTTGCTGTGATGCATTTGGCTGTCAGTGTGTTAATATGAAGCCATGTGTCATGGGGAGGCAGTGGATCCTGAGGATTTTTAGGAGGAAACGGCTGCTCTGTTCCTGACCACTCAACAGCTCCCCTGACTGTTATGTAACACACACACACACACTCACACACACCTCCTCTTCCCTTCCGCCATGTGGTGTTTTAGAAGATGAGTTGCCTGGCAGTAGCTTTGTCATGCACATCTCTGTCTCCATGCACACACACACCCACACCCCCTCTAAGTCTAAGTTCAGGAATTTCATACAGTAATTTTATTGAAATTGATAAGTCATTTGGGAAATGCTGTAATGTCTGTTATGAGTAATTAACATTGACGTTGATGAGATTATGTGTGATGTGTATTAAGCATGTAACTGAACACCCTCTCCCTCTGTCTTCCTCTCTCCTTTTCTTTGCAGGAGTGACGTGGGGTAAGGTGGTCTCTCTGTATGCAGTAGCTGGAGCACTGGCAGTGGACTGTGTTCGGCATGGCTACCCAGCCATGGTCCACACCATTGTAGACTGCATGGGCGAGTTTGTCCGCAAGAGCCTGGTGCCCTGGTTAAAGAGGAGAGGAGGTTGGGTAAGGAATTGCCACACTAGCACTTGCTAGGGCAACATGGCAAAATCTAAAATTATGACACTTATATTAGGCATTGTCATGATACATGAAACTATCTTTTTTTTTTTTTCTTTTTTTTTTAAGGATTGCTTACATATTGGTATAGGCCCTGAGCACAAGTGCAACAGCACTGTTATACCAAAATATCAAAATAAGCTGGTTAACAAGGAACAGAAGAACAGAAATATATAAGATAAAAAGTACCTAAGAATACAAAAATACATAAAGGCTTTATTGGTCAACATCTAACCAACTATTTTTTTACTATGAGGTTTTAATTTGACAGTGTGATGCCACAAGTTGTTTTTATTTGTATAATTTTAGTTATAACTGTTTTGGATCATCTAATATCTGTGATTACATTATATTCAGAAAATCTTACTCGCTTTTAGGGTATGTTTTATATAGGTTTGTATGATATTGCTGTTGAATTCTTGATTCTGAAGGTATTGTTTACTTAATATCTGAAGTCAGAAGGTATTGTTTCATTTACTACAACAGCACAACTCTGACAGGAATGCCAGCTGCAAGGCAAATCACGGGTTTATACTAAGATGCTCATTCTTCTTCTTCTTCTTTTTCTTCTTTACAACTTTACCCTACCTCTCTATGTGGGGTCGACGTGGTTAGGTTGAGCCAATAGGGTTATGGGCCATGCCCAGTGGCAGCTTGGCGGCGCTGGGGCTCAAAACTCCCAACCCTCTGATCAGTAACCCAGAGCCTTAACCAGTTGTTATATCAATGTGCTCATTCTAATACATTATCAGTCTATAGTAACAACATATATTTTTACTGCTTACATCTAATTAGCAAATTATTACATTTATTAATTTGGCAGACACTTTTATCAAATGTGACCTACAGCTGAGTTGAGCAGAAGGTTCTTACTAAATTTGTCTACTGTGGTGCTTGGCAGTGCTGGGATTTGAACTCACAACCTTCAGATCATAAATCAAGGAACCTCAATTATATTCTTAGCTTTTCTCTTTGGCATGAGTTGATTTGAAGAAAAGAGGAGGTACTTGATTACCTGCTACTAATGCTGATGGCTGGCACACTTTCACTGTGTACTGTCAGAAAACACACTGTGGGAGAGGTGGAGTAGGGGCGTGACGTTGTGAAGGCAACCAGTTAACAACATTGTTTAATGAGGGCGAAGAACGGGTGCAGAAATGCACGACACGGTTTCATTATAGTAAATTGTCGGCGACTGCTACTGATTACATTTATCTTAGAATAATTTTAACTATTGTACCAAAATCACTGCAGAAGTCCTGGTAAAAAGTCTACCTCCTTATTAGTTCTTCTTCTTTATTCTGAGCCCTACTTGTATCTTCTACATCTCTGTGGTAAATAGAGCAGGGCGCAAGGAATGAAGGACATAAATGTATTTTATTAGG
This sequence comes from Gogo arcuatus, assembly GCA_028570945.1. NCBI lineage: Eukaryota > Metazoa > Chordata > Actinopteri > Siluriformes > Anchariidae > Gogo > Gogo arcuatus. The sequence goes on along the minus strand of JAOTRR010000018.1, from coordinate 18,762,371 downwards.
TATTTTATTAGAAGCAGGTTCACCACGGTGGTCTCTTAAGAGAGAGCGAGAGAGAGAGAAGCTGTAAAATGTAAGCTAAACAAATGAAATTAAACAAAGACAAGGCCAATGTATGCCAGTGTTACAAGAAGTACTTACCACAGAAGTTCTGGATGTCTGCCTTTTCTGGTTTTAATATCGATCACTGAGATATAACAATATTCCTGTTGTGAAGCTGAGATTCTTCAGCTTTCTTAAGAGCCTGACAGTATCGCACATGACAGGATTAATTAGTGACAGCAGTGAAACATATTTAAACTGTGTCCTGGCCTGTGGGGGGGGGAGGGAATCATACTGTATATCTAATGCCCTTTATCGTTCAAAGCATTTTTTGTCTTAAAAAACACAGTAAGTTTGTGTTGGTTAGGTCTGAGTCGGTTGCTAGGATGCTCTTTTGCTTTAATGAGGCAGTCCAAATCAACGCTCTTAAACCTTATTTATAATAAGGATAGAAATGCAAATTTACTACTGTTATGTCTAAATAGCTTAGTACAATCTGGTACATTGCCTTTACCCTTGTGCTTATCCAGGTCTAATCTTATTATCTACTAATTTTTCAGAGACAAATTAAACAAAAAATAATCTGATCTTTTCTAAAAGAGATAAAACAAAGTTGACTTTAAAAAGTGGTGGGTTTCTTATGTTATTTTAACATAATTTTCTATGTGATAACCCAAAAATCATACAGCAACTGTATGGATTAGCCTAGAGTTTTTGTTAACTGGATAAAATGCCTATATTTCTTTAAACAAGTCAGTTATAAGCAAGTCATTATAGTACACAGCACAGAGAAAATACAGTGAGTGAATTAGGGAGTGAACCTAATATACTGTGTTGCTAACTGACCTGTAGCTCTGCGCAGACATGAAGTTCCCTTTATGATAAGGTGTACTTTTTTAACAATGCAAAGCATTCATTGCAAATTGGCCATATCGCAAAGCCCAATTTTTGACTCTGATCTTGAATATGTACAGTAGCTCTCTACTACTGTTAGGTTGTTTGGTCCACAGTACTTAAGTAATTGTAATTTATTATAATTAATTACCATTTTAGAAGATCTGTCCTTTAACTCGGGTATAATTAGCTGATATTTGTATTCTTACTCATTTGCATTTCCATGAGAAAAATGATTTTTACTTAATATTTTCATTTAGCCCATCCAGTTATTTGTTACAGATTCTGTGACCCAAATATTCTTTTGCCTGGGTACTAATTCAGTTAATTGCAATTCTATGCTTGTGAACTTTATTATCTAATTTTTAAATATCTATTCGAACCCATCATGCCAATTTTCATGAGTACCAAAAACCATCATCTTTTTCTCAAGTACTCTGTGTTCGTCTTACTTGCTTCTAGATATTTTAATGGGGGGAAAAGAACCAGATGTCTTGGGGGGAAAAAAATATTCAAATGTCATTCATTCATTCATTCAGTCTTCAGTAAGCACTTCTTGGTGAGGGTCAGGGTCGAGGTGGATCTGGAGCTTGTTCCAGGAACACTGGTTGCAAGGCAGGAGTACACCACTGTTGGTATGCCAGTATATCACAGGATATCATTCATATACATATTCAGTCACTTGTTCACACCTAAGAACATTTATAGCTAAACTGGTTATGCTAAAGTTTGGTTTTGGGAGGTGGGAGAAAAACTGGAAAACCTGGATGAAACCCACATGCACAGGGGGAGAACATTTACTTCATTTGACTGAGGCTTTTATCCAAAGTGTCCTACAATCGATACATACAACTGAGCAGCTGAAGGATACGGGCCTTGTACAAAGGCCCAACTGTGGCAGCTTGGTGGGGCTGGGATTTGAAATCGCAACCTTCTCATCGGTAGCCCAAACCACAACTCTGTACAGACAGTGACTTGAGCTCAGGTTTGAATCAGCTGTGAAGCAGCTGTGAGCTACCCACTACATGTGACAATATTCAAATATTGACAGATTCAAACGAAGATGATGTGTTTGGATTTTATTGGATTTCAGCAGATTTGAATAGCACTTCTCAACCAAGCATGAAAAAGACAGAAAAGCGCTCTGTCTCTAACCTTAACTGTTTATATGAACTGAGTCTATGAATTAATTACAAATTTGCAAGTGTGTTGAAAACCATTGAACTTCTGATTTCAGTTAAATCAATTTACCGTTCAGTTTTAAATACTTGAATACCATTACATGTGCATATATATATATATTTTTAACTTTCACTTTAGTATATTGTTGAGCAGCTGCTTCCAATTTTAACTGAGTTAGCTCTTGACACAATGCCTGTCATTTTACATTTGCTGTTTGATTTTTCCTTTTTCTGTTTGAGTATTTCATAGCAAAGTTTATTATTAGAAATAGATTGGATTGAACTTTTTTGATACCTTTGTTTGTCATCTAAAATTGATGAGCCATATGGAATGAAAAGAGCCAAATCTTATCATAGCATGAGCCATAAGTTCCTGACCCTTGTGTTGATCCCAGTGTTCACTACTGCAAGTAGGAATGTTCAACACTGTCTTGAGCCTCTAGTTCTATTGCTGAATGCTATGTACTGTACGTTGCTATAATGGGACTAATAATGCATGATGAGACAAGCACACAGTGTTTTGCGGTGTCTCTGGAAGCCAGTGTGAAAAAGAGAACTGCCATTGATGTTATTTGGTCTGTGACCTGCCCAAAAGTGTACAACTTTCACTAAGGGCTTAGCTAGAAATACAGTGTTCAATGTTGTTATATAATTAAAATGACACACCCAGCTAAGTGCATCTGTGAATAGTAGGCTATGTCTCCACATGTTGATGTTTATGCATGTGATTAATCTCTCTTGAGTTAGACTGTGCATGCCTCTGAGGCTTTATTATGCTGTTCATGATGTCAAAGTCTTCTTCTCCTCAAAGCCCTTCCAGTCTGGCCAGTTTTCTATGTAACAAACACTATATGTGACTGACTGCCATGCCAGGTTTTGGGTGTTCTCATAATGATTAATAAAGCACTGAGCATGAAGTGAAAGCTGAATCCATATCAGTCGAAGGTGAATCTAAAAAACAGCTGCAGGCAAAGTCATTTACTACATTTTTCAAGCTGTCTTGCTGCGGAGTGTCAGGACATGGCTCAGTCTCAGGATTTGGTTCTTGCTATTTTTGAACCAGCCTGAAACAAGAATACACCTGACATTAACATGGAATGAAAACATAGAGGACGTCTGACTGGTAGAAAACGTACTTTGCAGAAAGCGTTTGAATATGTGAATGTGAATATGCCGGTCTGTAGCTGTGCCTACATGCCTCTGAGTGTGTTAGGCTTTACTGATGAGGATTTGGTTTTATCCTTATGATGAAGGATGCCTTAATTAATGATGTCCACCCCTCCCATTGGCTCCACTCAACCCTTTTAGAGCTTAATGGATCTAGGGACCTGTTGTAATTTTCACAGTCGGATTATCAGGCCGTGTAATGCTGGCACACTAAAGCGTTGTTTGAGCAGCCAATGTTCGGCAACTTCAAAGCGAGAAATATTTACCTCATGCTAGCTTCCTGGCACAGACAACAACCATCCAGTCATTCCCATTTCATACGTCTCGCTGCACATGTACTTCTCCCTGACTTTGAAGGTCATGCTGTTTTGCTACTAGAGTGAAGTTTGTCTCTGATAAAGATGTGTGCTCCTGCTCTTTTGTCACCCCGGAGTCCTTTCCCTATCGGTTGTGCAATATGGTTAAATGCTCCAAATCCATGTGAAGGGGACTTTGAAGTGGCTGACTAGGCCACTTCTTAGCCACTCACCCTTGGACCCTCAGTGATATTGTGTGTTGAAATATGACCGTGTGTTGGCTTTGGCTGGGAAAGCACATAGCTGTGTACTAGTCTCATTTGCTTGAGAACTTATGAATGTTCTCAGAACAAAGCTTTATTAATTTTCAGAAAGACATTCACTGAATAACTCAGTGTATCACTTGAGTATCACAATCAGAATATATTCGTTTATCAAAACAAGTAGAAATTTCATAGAATAAGGTTATTCAAGTAAGGAATAAAACCGTTTTGTTTGTTTTTTTCCAGAAAATAATGAATGATGGTGTGGTATGATGTGGCCCAATATTAATGAATGATGTAATACTTTTTTACCCATTTATAGTTACATTTAATGTTGTGGAACGTTCACAAAACAAATTAGTTCCTGTTACCGTTTGCATTAGAGTAGCTATAAACTGTTGTTCCATCACCAGCCCCTCTTGTTAATAAGACAAAAATGAAGCTTGTTAGGATACGGACAAACCAGAAAGCACAGTCTTCTGTCCTGAATACTCTTGTGTGGCAGAAAACTTACTGATCATTACAAAGAACTGATACTGGAGACTCATTCCATAAATGTTAAGTAAACTTCACCTTGGAGAAAACTTTGCCATATCAATGATTATACATTTTTCTTTTCTTTTTTATCTGTTTATTAGCCTTAGGTTATGTGATGCACCTGTCTTCCCTGTGAATGAGCTGTTACTACAGAAACGATAACACATTAGAATGAGTGCATTAATATAAACTTGTGATTTGAATTACAGATGGCACTATACAGTTAATTAATACTTTTGGACCAATCTGAATTGAGAATTCAGCAGTGCTGTGGTATAATGAAAATTTTTTAATTAAAACAAATCTGGTATTAGGTTCCATCTGAGCATAAATTTATTTTGTGACAATGAAGTTAAAGGAATAATTCAGTCTCGAATGTAGTCAATTCATGATTCGATTCGATTCACGATATTGGGTTCACGAGTTGATTTTCCCATGATTTTTTTTTTTTCAAAAGAAATTAAATGAAGAAAATTTTATTACCAAAAAAATGCAGCATTTATTTTCCTATTCTTTGTCAACATAATTATTCCTTTTGTTAAATAAGAAAAAAAAAACTTTTCATTTTCTTAAAAACCTACAATAATTATTTATCCACATTTGTAAAGGTTAGAGTAAAATATGGGCCTAATAGCCTGTTAACAAAAATATTCCTTTTATGAAAAATGAAAGTTAATAACAAATAGGCCTTTTCTTAATAAGTTTTACGAAATTTTACTTTTATGAACATTTTGCTACCTACCATTTTCTTCTCTTTAGCTTTCGGCAGTCTGTAAAAAGATAGCTCCGATTTCTTGTTGAATTTATTTGTACAGTCAATCGCATAACAGCTCTTTCCCATTTTAGATCTGTTTGTGTTTTAGTGGCATTAGAGCTGTGTTACTTCCGCCTACAGTGAAGTCATGTGTATTCTCGCTATTGTACATTATTCCGTCCTCTGCTGTCTAAACAATGCAATTACAGCTAGGGAAAAAAAAACCCTAAGAAATTACGCAACCTGATACTAATCGCAATTCATTTTTTAAAATTATTTCATCAATTCGAATCATCATAAACTTGTATCACGATTTATCGTTGCACAATATATCGTTACATGCCTATTGGTGTCTAAAGTTTACTTCTTTATTTTTGCACTAGAGGCTTAACGTACACTATATGACCATGTTTGTGGACACCTGGACATCACACCATATGTTCTTCCACAAACTGTTGCCACAAGTTGGAAGCATAGAGTTGTCTAGGATGTCTTTGTATGCTGTGGCAATACAATTTCCCTTCACTGAAATTAGTGGCCCTAGCTGAAACCTTTTCCATCATGATGATGCCCCTGTGTACAATGCGAGGTCCATAAAGACGTGGTTTGCCAAGATTGGAGTGGAGGAACTCCAGTGGCCTGCACAGAGCCCTGACCTGAACTCCACTGAACACCTTTGGTATGAATTGGAATGCTGACGGCACCCCAGACCTCCTCACCCGAGATCAGAACAGGCAAATCCCCACAGCCATGTTCCAAAATCTAGTGGAAAGCCTTTCCAAGAGAGTGGAGGCTATTATAACAGCAGAGACTAAATCTGGAATGGGATGTTCAACAAGCACATATGGGTGTGATGGTCAAGTGTCCACAAATTTTTGGCCATATCGTGTAGCTGATAAATAGCATACAGTTATTGCTGTCAGTATAGCATGAATAAACCACCACACATTGGTCTCAAAAGGTGTTGAGTTCAGAATCTCAAATAGACTTGATTGATTTCTTACACTGTTATCTATAGCAGCTTGGTGTCACCCCACACAAATATTAGACTCAAAGTTTGAAGGCTGAGGTTCTCTTTTACAAGTGTTTCATCTGAATATATACACAGACAATGAAAAAGAATTGTTTAATCACCTTTTTGATACAGTGATGAACACATAAATATGTATGCAAACATAACTAATGCAGTTTTGTAATTTTCTGTCAGTGGCTTATCAGGAGTTTGTGGGTTTTCCCACTAGCCTTGATGACCTCCTCACACCAGCTTCACATAGTTTCATAAAGATTTTTTTCAGATGAACTAAAAAGGACGGCATGGTGGTGCAGTGGCTAGCACTGTCGCCTCACAGCAAGAAGTTTCTGGGTTCGAACCTCGTGGCCGACTGGGGCATTTCTGTGTGGAGTTTGCATGTTCTCCCTGTGCCTGCGTGGGTTTCCTCCCAAAGGCCAATTGACTAAATTGGCTACTCTAAATTGCCCATACTCGCCTTACGCTCCACTGGGAGCTAAGAGGATGAAGAAGAAGAAATTGCCCATAGGTGTGAATGTGAGTGTGTGGTTGTTTGTCTATCGCCTTGCCAAGGGTGTACCCTGCCTCTTGCCCAAAGTCAGCTGGGATTGGCTCCAGCTTCCCTGTGACCCTGGCAAATAGATAATGGATGGATGGATGAACTAAAGTAACTGCTGTCGACAGGCTATTCCTAGTGGTTGGATGAAGTTTCACTACAGGTTTCCCAATGTAATCCCACAAATGATTAATATGATTTAAGTCATGTGACAGAGCTGGCCATTTCATAGCCACACTTTCTTCCTCCTCCTCAAACGACTCCCTCACTTGATGAGAAGCATGGCACCATGCATTGTCTTGTTGGAATATCTTTTCAGTATAACCATATCTTGTCCGTATAACCATTATCATGCAGCGTACAATCCACTTTTGTTAAAAATCCTTCTGGCTGTGATACTTCCCCAGTCCATAATCCCACGCCCACCATGCCCGAGTGCACATCTCCTTAAACTCTTCTCCTCACATAGACTCGCCCATCACTGCTGTAGAGAAGAATCACCTCCCATTCAGCTATCCTTTGGGTTTTCTGGCAAAACCATCCTTTGGGTTCTTTTGCAAAACTGTGTTGAACATGTTTGTGTGCAGATGTAAGCTTAATTCCTTCTAGACTTGACACCGAACATCACAGCCTCTTCAATCTTCTTTGGGTTGAGATCTACACTCCATACTCAAGTCTTATCTCTTGGAGCACTTTTTTTAATGTAACCGTTGTACTTTCAGATCTTATTTTGGCCTCTATATTGAGCAGAGCACACCTGCAATCAGTTACCATGACAGTCATTTTATGGCTATTGAGCATAGTGTATCCTTTCTCTGCAACCTATACAAAGACCGTGGAAACCAGATTAACAACCAAATGACCGCAAGTGTAGTTTTGGTTTGATTTACATAATTATTTTTAACCCATTTATTCTGCTATTATGTGCAAATGGTATTACACTGAAACAGTGTCTATTAAATGAAGCGTATGATAATTTAGGCATGCCATTTGTGTGATGCTAAACTGGAGACTTCCTTTACAGCATGCAGTTACACCAGCTAAATGCAAGTACAGTTGTAATCCATGGTGTAAAGTCAATCCTAAACCAAGAATACTAAGTCGAGAGTAGTTCGTTTAAAACCTGTGTGGTTTAGAATTTCAGGTGTACCATAGACACAAGGTATGTTTTAGCTCGTAGTGTGTAAAGTGTGTTCTTCAAACCTTTGTCGCAAAGATTGAGGCGTTTTACAATCTCAAGCCAGACAGACACATGTCCGGTGATCACAGACCGCAAACACTCTTCACACACAAAGAAATCACAAAATGAAAAGAAAACCAAACACGTTTGTAGTCATGCACTTGTTACTCTGCACACACTGCACTTTATATCGGAATTACAGTGTTTTGTTTACAGCACCTACTCGATGTTGAGTTTTATATTATAATGTAAGGCTATGTTAAAATTGTTCTACTTGGTGCAATTGTAAATTTTTAGTAGCCCTTAAAATCCCTAGTGGCCTTTTGTATTAATGCTAGCCTACCATAGAGTTTACGTTCTATTGCTGCTAGCAGCTACTATTTATACTGAGGTTTCATGACATTTTGTATGTCTCTTTTTTGCAGGCTGACATAACAAAGTGTGTAGTGAATACGGACCCCAGCTTCCGTTCGCACTGGCTGGTGGCGGCAGCCTGCACGTGTGCACACTACCTGAAGGCCATCGTCTTCTACCTGCTGAGGGAGAAGTGAAGGCATGGCAGAGGAGCAATGGACATTGAGCCTCTCTTCTGTTTTTGGTGGAGAGAGCTGCCATTTCACTGCTTCAACCTGTTACTGCTCTTGGTGTGTTTACACATTCAGGAAAGTTGCACTGTGCCTTTAATTGATATTTGTGTGTACTGAGCTGTTCTTGGATGTCTTCATGGATTGGGTTCAAGGGGCTGTAAGGATTTTCAGTGGGTTGATATCCATAAGTGATGATACCTAGAGGGCACTTGTATCTGAGGGGCAACTGTCAATAGGACACGAACTGCAGGATATTTCCGCATCAGAAACAGGAAGTGGTGTGTGTGTGTGTGTGTGTGTGTGTGTGTGTGTGTGTGTGAGAGCAGTGTGTTCCGTTAAAGCCATACTGTCTAGCCCTCATCTGCACTATCACATAGTGGCTCTTATTAGTTTATCCATGTTTTTAGTGGAGTGCACTGTTTTTTTTTTAAATACACTTTATTGATAATGACACCTTCAAATGCATCTAGTGTTATGAAATTACTTGGGCAGGACAGAAAAGCTGGTGGGTTGTGTTTTTCCTTGCTCAGCTGAGCGGAATATTTGAGTTATGCTGACCTGAAAGATTCCTTTTTAAGAGTGTGTGTGTGTGTGTGTGTGTGTGTGTGTGTGTGTGTGTGTGTGTGAGAGA
>JAOTRR010000018.1:18675448-18686479 GCA_028570945.1 Gogo arcuatus | reverse complement strand
ACTCACTCACTCACTCACTCACTCACTCACTCACGCAATTACTCTCCACTTTCCTGTGCAGTCACTCCTCTCCTTACTTCTCCTTAATTTATCTTCTTGTAATCTCAAGGTTCCACATTTCCAAAAGTTTCTAGAGCAACGCATTTTGAAACCATCCCTTCATATCTATGGTCTTTCAGAAATTGTGAAGTTTGAGATGCCTGTACTTCTTTGGCCTTGGGTTATTTAAATGAGTCTCATGTTCTCCTCTCTCTCTTTTCTCTTTTCCCTCTCCTTGTTTCATTTGATATTCTCTCCTTATTTATTCTTCTCACTCTGTTGTTTTCCGTTGTCGCTCTCTCCCTCAGCATATCGGGGTCCAGTTGATGACAATGCTGGTTTGGGTTTGAAATGTGTGTTTCCTTGGCTCTCCCTCTTTCTCTATTTCCTGTGCTTTTAGCAGCTTTCCTGGATGTGGCAGATCTCTGCAGCACCAGGGGCCTTTCTAGGATTTTTCATAACAAAATGAACCAGTCACATAACCATCCTCATGCTGCATCAGCTGAATGTTGGCTTGGTTGGGTTCAGTTAGTTTATGTAGCTGCATGTGTAGACTAGCAACCAGGCTGTCAGAAGCCAAACACCTAACTTAAATACACTGATTGCTGCTTATAAACATTTTTAACAGGTTTATGTAAGTCAGTGTTCATGAAGATGGTGAAAATACATTCATCCATTTTCATAATAGATTGGTTGACTAACAATATATCTGGTGCTAAATAAAGGGGAACAGTCACAGATATTTTTACTGTAAAGTGTAACAACATCCCAGAGCTTTTGTAAAAAAAAAAAAATCACTCTATTTACCACGAAAGCTTTTCCTGAGCATAAACGGTTAGAAAAGTGTTCAGTTACGTCACTGTGTCCATTTATCAGCATATTGACTGACTCAGAGTAAAGACGTTTATTAATTTTGCTGACTCAGCTCATTACTGCCATGGCAATGCTACATTAGTGACTCACAAAAGATAAGAATCCAGTCCTCCACCACGTTGTTCTGGTTAAAGTGGAGGTCTGGCAGAACATCTGGAATATAATAAGCTATACAGCAAAATATCACCTAAACTCTTAAGAATATTTGACTGTTTGACTGTTCCACTTTTATCGAAGCCTGTTTGCTGGTTTGGCATTTAGTGCTAAAGCACAGCTGGCTGTGCTTTGTGTATACTGGTGCTGCAGGGCTGTGTTTTCTCCCTTACCGTCTCTGCCATATTATTTGTTGCTTCTCTTTTTGGGCTTGTCATGCTGAGCAAGAAGACTGTTGCTTTGCAGAGTTTATTTGGTCTCACTCATCCACTCATCTCTTCATGGGAAAATCTATGAAATGTTATTGAACTGTTAGAGAGAAGGAGTTTTTTTCAAGTGTGGAAAAAACCAACAATGATAATATTTTTAATGTAAATAATTTTGAATAGGTGTTGTTCACAGATACAAATTCATCTCACTGAAGACTTTGGAGAGCTTTATCACAGATGTGTGTTTGAGTGATAGCACATATTACGTGAATTTGCTCTCTGGCTGTCTTATGCAAACTGCAGCTTCGGTTATGGCTATACCACATCCTTAGTTCCTGTCCTTAGCCTGTACATCAAGGGTATTCAGTTAAAATTTGTAAAAGTCCAGTTACATAAAATGTCTTGTTTACAATGCAAAGGTCCAAATAAACAACTAATATGACTGAATGGTGAAAACATTTAGCTTTTAATGCTTAACCAATAACAATTATTTTATGGCTGTAAATAAGAAAATTAAAAGTGGTTACCTTCTGTTCTGTAGTAGAGCTTCACCTTATCAGTTTTTGACTCGCACCATGGACTATGACCAGATACTGAAACAGAGAATAGATGCACACTTCGTTGTCCCATCATCTTTAAACATTTAAATGTCTGAATTGACTTTTTCAAGACAAGCTACATCAACAGTTAGATAATCAGTCCATAGAGGTTAAATAAAATAAAACATCTATCAAAGTGTGTGAGAACTCTCCCCTTTCTGACTTAATGTATTGAGCTCTATAGCTAGTCTCTGGTCTGATGAGCTGCCTTCAGCTAAAATAAACAATTTACATAATTGCAATGTGATTGGATAAATCAAAAGAGAGGATTTCTACAGAACCTGATCTGGTTCATGTTTACAAAATTAAAGTCACTGAACTATGGACAGTTTTATGTTGATTGTCTCTGCTACAGTATCTTTTTAAGTATTTGGTTCAGCTGACTGAAATTCTTTCCTCAGTTCAAATTTGGACCATGGGCTACCAGTTGATGGTGACTGGTCTAGAGGACAATCATGCTAATGGATAGTGAAAAAAATCCAATTTATCATTCATCTTAAGGTCTACTGAACCATTTTTATAAAGGGAAGGTTAGACTTTGGATGCTATTGATTCAGTGGCACGGCTAGCTGCTTGTCTAGTCTGTTTAACTGATTTACTTTTGGTTTAGATGGAAATTGCGGTTCAGAACTTTGTTGTAAATTATGAATTGTCTGTTTTTCATGGTTTCTATAATCCAGGCATTGCTTGTGCACATTATGTAGTGTGTAGATGGGTGTTTGAGGGGGTGGATGAGATAAAGAGAAAGAAAGACACTATTTTTGTCTTATAGTGAGTGATTATCTTTAATGCGCCTCACATAAACCTAACCAAATTCCCACCCTTGTATACAGATCACAGAATTACAAGTTTTTACTTCAAAAGCTTACTTTTCTCACTAGGTATGAGAGAATTCCTAGATTTTCTGGTGTAACTGCTCTCTTTAATAACTGACAGAATGCTCACTCCTTGTTTCCATAGCAGCACCATGAGCAGTGAAAGTCCTTATTATGCAGCAGGTCACTCCGACATTATCCTCACAGGCATTTACTCTATTATATTCTGCCATCACACTAATAGAATGTCAGATATTGTGCAATAACATGCAGCAATTATTCAGTTGCTAATGTGTGGTTTAGACATGTGGTACTCGTCACATTAGAACTGAAAAGTGGGGATGAGACGATGTTTCTCACACATGAGCTACATAAATGCTGGCTCACAGCTCTAATGCAACCGTTTCCGCTCTTGTGTTGTATATGGATTTTATTCAGAGTGTAATGGAGCTAGTAATGGGGTTTTATTAGAGCTAGTGGAGTGCCTAATGACAGTCACTAGCTTTTAGAAGCAACATGAACCCCATATTAGAAGATGTAGCACATCCAGGAGGGGTATTGTTGGAGAATATGAGGCTTACTGTAAGTGAGCAGGACATATTGCTACATGACTGGAATAACACACAGAAAGGGAATATATAACATAGTATGACTGAATAATCTGCACGTATACTAATATAATGAGGGAATATGGGTTGATGTCCCAATTGCAGTGCTTTGGCTAAAGCTTAATAGGTCACAATACACTTAGCACAGCAGGTGGACATTTGCTGCTTTATGCTTGTGCTGCTTTTTCTTTTCTTTTCTTTTTTTTTGGAGCCTTGACTGTAGAACCTGTCTGTTCTCCCTCTTCTGGTTTTACATTCTGGTTCCTCGACTCACATGTACCGGCCATTTTATATTTGGACAGATTCATTTTAAGCTATATATATTTCTCTCTGTCCTCTTTTTCTACTTTTCCTTCTCTGGACTTTCCCCTTTCTGCCTGCTTCTCTCTCCATATCTCTCTGACCCCCATCCCTCACCCCCCACCCCACCCCGCAACCCCTCCTGCAGACTTTTCTGATTACAAGAACAATAACAATACTGGCCAAGCTGTCAATGAAAGGGGTGATCTCTCCGCAGTGACCAATGCCATGACAGGGATGAGTCCTTCCCCCTCCCTCTCTGCCCTATCCAGTCGTGCTGGATCCATTAGCAGCCTGCATGACCGCATCATGTTCAGCCCTGGGAGTGAAGAGGCCATTGAGAGGCTCAAGGTGACTACAACATACCTGTATATACCCATGAAGGATTTAAAATTAGGACCAGAAAAGAAATTCAGTTATAAGTCCTTATAGTTTCGGTATCTCATTATACCCTCAAATAGGTCACATGCTCTGAAGTGCTACCCCGTACTTGACCAAACATTAGCCAATATATCCACAAATACTCAAATCCACAAATACTCTGAATACATTTATTTTTATTTCTTATCTCTCTAAAGCTCAGTTGCATGTCTAATGCTCTGGTATGACGTAACATTACTGAGTATTTGACTTGAAATCTCTCATGATGCCAATCAATAGGAAACAGAGAAAATCATTGCTGAGCTCAATGAAACATGGGAAGAGAAGCTTCGCCGTACTGAGGCCATCAGGATGGAAAGGTCAGTTCTTTAGGTTGCATCATCCATTTTCCAGATTTAGATTTAAATTCCTAGTGAGCAAGCCAGAGGCAGAGCTAGTGGCAAAGAAAAACTCCCTGAAATGACAAGAAACCTTGAGAAGTGCCAGGCTCAAAAGGGAACCCATCTCCAAATATTGTGATTATAAATCATTACTCTTCTATACCAGTATAATAGACAAGCAGTACTAAGTGTGTTCAGATGAGCACAGAACCGTTTTTATATACAAATCTACAGTATCCAGGTGAGATTATCCACTGAAGCAAGGGTGAGTCTTGGGACTATCTATCTATCTAAGTGGGACCATCCACAGCAGCGTCACAAGTGCAGAAAGTTCCAAGCTTGCAAGCAGATCCATATTGTCATCTGTAGACTCTGTGGACTGTATTGTGAAATATAACTGCATTTACTGTTCTTCAGAGAGGCCTTGCTTGCTGAGATGGGTGTAGCCATGAGGGAAGATGGAGGCACTGTTGGCGTCTTTTCACCCAAAAAGGTATAGTCACATGACATCAATGTCATGCTTTAATATCATACACATATGGATATTTACTATAACACAGTAAGTTATTGATTGGTACATTGGAGTCACCAAATGATTGCATTCCCATTCATCCTTTTGAAGCCAGCAGAAAAGAGAAAACCTCAGGCCATCTTTATAGACTCTGTTGGCTTGTTCTCCCCCAATGAGGTTGGTTATAGAGTCCTATGTAAAGGCTGTGATTGATTCCTGAGTGTTCATTTCTACTGAAACTATCCTCGTGTTCCGCTTTTCTTACTGCAGTATCACACTATTTAGATGCTTGTATGCCGAATTTAATTTAGATTAACGTTCATGTTAGTGTATTAATGGTATAGTGATTGTAATAGTTTGAAAATAACTCTGAGATCTTAGTCTAAATGTAGTCTTGTATGATTTTTCGAAATTTCTGGGTTATGTCTGGGGTTGGACATCTCAGTCTTTTTGCATGCACCTTTTCCTGCGTGTTGTTAACAGTGTTGGGTTTTTACTGAGGGAAAATAATCCACAACTGATTACAAATTATGGGTATAAAAATGTAATCTGATTCCTTTGCAAATACTTTGGGATAGCCTCTGATCTAACTCATTTATTTGGTTTTATGAGATGAAAAGATAGGAACAAGGCAAAACCTTATATACCCCTTTACTGTGGAGCTTAGCATTTTGATATGTAAGTGATTCACAGTATCATTATCTGTATCATTATATCATTATTATTATTATTTAGGGTACTTGTAAGAACCTCAGTTTAACAAAACAACCATGTAGTTAAACAAATCTACCTTTAACGAATTGTTGTTAAGCATCTTGCACTGTAAGTTAAGTGTTTTTTTGTTTGTTTTTTAGTAGTTGAATATTTTCACTATCTGTCCTGACCTCAGCTATCTAGTGATAGCTATATGCTTAGCTAATAGTCCCATAGCTGTCTGCTATTAATACTGAGATTAGGTGACTAGATCTAGTGCCACACACAAACCAAACACAACAACTGACATTTTCTCAATTGTAGGAACAGCTATTATGTAGTTTATGGACACAGTCAGTAAAGTACACATAAATAGACTGTAATACTGTCTGAACGGTACAAATTTATTCTACTTCAGTTATGAAGGGTCTTACTACTGGATCACTGAAAGATTTCTTGAATTGAGAGATTTTGTTTGGTGTAATGTTTCAGACTCCTCATCTGGTGAACTTGAATGAAGATCCTCTGATGTCCGAGTGTCTCCTTTATTACATTAAAGATGGCATCACCAGGTTGGTCTAGTGTTCATGATTTTCTCCTGAATTTTGTAATATCATTTATGTGTTAACTGACACATGCTGTCTGAACTCCTTGATATTTGACTATAATGCAGCTTAAACTCTCTCGTGCTGTTTCCATATTCTGCTGTTCTGTGTTTGCTCAGGGTGGGAAGAGAGGATGCATTGACAAGGCAGGACATTGTCCTTAGTGGACACTTCATAAAGGATGAGCACTGTATTTTCACTAGCAGTGCAGGACCTATGGGAGAAGGTGAACAATGCTTACTCATGCACTCAAACATACAAATAATGTTTTACATACTCTATGCCCATTGTACAGTGAGATATGTATTACTGTCATTAAATGCTGCCATGTGTGTACATAACCTAAACCAAATTAACTAAAAGGGATTCTTTTCACTTTATCTGCTAATAGGTCAGTCCAAGACATACTTATTAAAAATGTATTGTAGTTTATTTCCAGAAGTTAATATGTGCAGCATCATTTATGAAGTCAGTTATGAACTGAAGTAATGGATCACCCGAGAGTGATTAACTGAACATATACTGTAATGATATAGCCAAATAAGCCAAATAATTAGCCTAATCTACCAAGCCAATGTAGCTAGCTAATATTTACTGGGGAACTTTGTTTGCTAACTTAGTTAAGGATCAACTAATGTCAGTTACTCCATTTTACTCCCAATTTAAATGAAACTATTACATGATAACTTGCCAGTGAAATGTATCACACTTAATATGTTGTATTGCTGTAGGAAAAACTTGTAATTATGCATATATGTATGTTTACATTGCTTCCATATACAACCATTCATTTTACATCATGGAGAAGTAGGAGCAATATGGCAACCAAGTAACTTCATGATGTCATCAGCTATCTAAGTCTCTAATGTGTGTATCTATGGATAAAACAGAGTAATATCCAAAATCAGGAAGTTTTCTGTACTCTTGTTTAAGAAAAAAAATTATACTGTCATATTTATTACTGTGAGTAACAAAGAGAACTGTAATGTAGCAAAGAGATTTACAATTTAAGGGGGAGCCTACAAAGGAATTTAATCTCTACTATACATGGATACATTAGCTTCCTATCTCATTCATGTGTTATATTATTATCGTCTTTGAGTATCAATGTCGGTGGTTTTTGACTGCTTATGGGACATATACATGCAGGCAAAGAAACAAATGATCCTAATAGTAACTTAAACATCAATGAAAGAACCAAAGACCCCAAAATGTTATTACGTCCTGTGTGCTATACTTCCTCAGGCAACATAAAATATTTTTTCTTGTAAAAAAAAAAAGAAAGCACATTTATTATAGCATAACTGTGCTTTTACCAACAGTCATTCTGGAGCCGTGTGAAGGAGCTGAGACCTACGTCAATGGGAAGAAAGTGACAGAGCCCACTGTCCTCAGATCAGGTGTGTCTCCATGCTGTATTTCTTTAAACTTTATTTGCTTTCTAAAGTGATGCAACACAAGATGGTAGTTTTACTGTGAGAATTTTACTTTACTTACTTTTATTATATAGAGAAACCGGCTGCCTGGGGTTATTTGAATGAACCAAAGTGATTTCTTTGTGCCTTTTAAACTGCTTAGTTCAGTTATGTAATTAGGTAAAATGGCTCTAGAGGAAGTTGATTTTCTCAAACCATTTAATTTCCAAGTTTAATTGAATGTCATTATAATATAAAGAATTGTATAATGAAATGTATCCGTATAGTCTTGTATAGACGTAGACACACACTAACAAGATTAAGACACAAATTACACAGGTACAACATGTAATATGCATTGTCATCATGTGACACAAGATTACAGAAGGTTCGGTTGCTGCTCATACACTCTAATACAATTACAAAACAAGGTTCTGCAGTTCCACAAGTGGCAGGATGGTAATGGTTTGGCCTTACAGGGAACCGTATCATCATGGGGAAGAGCCACGTGTTCCGCTTCAACCACCCAGAGCAGGCGAGGCAGGAGCGGGAAAGGACTCCATGTGCTGAGACCCCAGCTGAACCTGTGGACTGGGCCTTCGCTCAGAGAGAGTTGCTAGAGAAACAGGGCATCGACATGAAACAGGAAATGGACCAGAGGTAGGAGACAGCAAGAAGGGGATGGGGTAAGAGGGGAGGAGAGATTATTAGTTATTAATTCTGCATCTGTGTATCTGTGTATTCCTGTGTGGTTAGACTTCAGGAGCTGGAGGACCAGTACCGCAAAGAGAGGGAGGAGGCCAATAATCTTCTGGAGCAACAGAGACTAGTGAGAAAAATATATCACTGAAATTTAATAAAATAAACATTGACAAAGACATAAAGATGCCCTTCAAATTCAACTCAAACATAATGGAAAATCTGTATGTTAGAAATGCATGGAACTGACACACACAGACACACACAATAAATATTTACTACCTTTTCAGGATTATGAAAGCAAGTTGGAAGCCTTGCAAAAGCAGGTTGATCGTTACTATCCTGAAGCAGCAGAGGAAGAGGATGAACCTGAGGAGGAAGGTGGGCTCTAACCTTAATTTTTAGCCAAGAATCACATACACTTTTACACTATAAGGTCAAAAGTATGAGGACACCTGACCAATCACACTCATATGTGCTTGTTGAACATCCCATTCCAGATTTAGTCCCCTTTTGCTGTTATAATAGCCTCCACTCTTCTGGAAAGGCTTTTAAATAGATTTTGGAGTGTTGCTGTGGGGATTTGCCCATTCAGCCAGAAGAGCATTAGTGAGGTCAGGCACTGATGTTGGGCGAGGAGGCTTGGCACGTATTTTGCATTACAATTCATCCCAAAGGTATTCAGTGGTGATAAGGTCAGGGCTCTGTGTCGGACACTCAGTATCTTCCACTCCAAATTTGGCATACTATGTCTTTATGGATCTCG
Source organism: Gogo arcuatus (assembly GCA_028570945.1). Lineage (NCBI taxonomy): Eukaryota > Metazoa > Chordata > Actinopteri > Siluriformes > Anchariidae > Gogo > Gogo arcuatus. The sequence goes on along the minus strand of JAOTRR010000018.1, from coordinate 18,677,433 downwards.
CTTTGTGCACATGGGCATTGTCATGCTGGAACAGGTTTGGGCTACTTAGTTCCAATGAAGAGACATCTTAATGCTACAGTATACAAAGATATTGCAGACAATTATGAGCTTCAAGCTTTTTGGCAACAGGCCCACATACAGTATGGGTGTGATGGTCAGGTGTCCAGATACGTTTGGGCATATAGTGTATCATTGTTTTACTCTGTCAATAGCAAATAGTCAATATTTTTTATAATCATAATTATATGTTATATGATTGTTAGATATGTATTACACGTTTGTCACTTCTGTTCACTCTGAAACTTTATTATCAACAGTGCAATGGACTGAGAGGGAGACCGAGCTGGCGATGTGGGCTTTCAGAAAGTGGAGGTGTTACCAGTTTACCTCTCTCAGAGATCTTCTCTGGGGCAATGCCATCTTCCTCAAAGAGGCCAATGCAATTAGTGTGGAGCTCAAGAAGAAGGTGGGAGCATTATTTTCAGTCATGTATGGTTAATGATGTTAATAATGTTCATAACTAACAATAATATGTGTAAAGTAAATAGCTATAGTGAAAGTATTTAAAAATATCAGCTCTTTTTTGTATGGAGTTTTGCAGCAATTCAGTGGCTTAATGATACATAAATACTCGAACATGCCTTCATAGAAATAAGAGTTTATATTATAAATAAGGTCTTCAATCACCCAGGGTATTGCATTGTCAGATAGAGGTAATTCAGAGTAAATATAGTGGCTTCATCAGTATTGTATATGCATCATATTTCTGCCATGCGCTGTCAGGTTTTTTTTATCATGATTTGGTCAGAATATTTGTATAAATATTATGATGTCTGCTCACAGGTGCAGTTTCAGTTTGTGTTGCTGACCGACACACTGTACTCTCCACTTCCTCCTGACTTACTGCCTTCTGATGTGAGTAAAGAGCGGGAGAAAAGCCCATTTCCCCGTACCATCGTGGCTGTAGAGGTGCAGGACCAGAAAAATGGTGCCACCCATTACTGGACCCTGGAGAAGCTCAGGTATGTGCCATAACATTTCACATGACCAACATTAATGTAACCAAAAGTGGCATACCGTCACACGTTGAATGTGAAGAAATGATAATGTGTGTAATGATGCCCCCTGCAGGCAGCGTTTGGACCTGATGAGGGAGATGTATGACCGTGCTGCAGAGGTTCCCAGTGGTGCCACAGAGGAGTGTGACAATGTGCTGACGGGTGGAGACCCTTTCTACGACCGCTTCCCTTGGTTCCGCCTGGTTGGGAGGTGAGTGGTCACATTGTGCGGATGTGTTATAAAGCATGCAGCATATGTACATCTCAGCCCCAGTCCCAGGCATGCACCACACATCTCTGTGTTCTTTTCTGATGTGACACATTGATCTACTTGTGAAAGACTTGAATTAATAATGTGTTGAGGAAAAACACAGAAATGTGCAGCTTGGAGCCCCCAGGAAGTTTGAGAAACACTGTCATCATGCAGCAGCACAAATTGCTCCTGCATCAAGTCAGATCAGAAAATATAGAATATATATTTAACAAACAGGTTCTCTGTCCCCTTATAATTGAACAATTTATTGCAGTTATCCTACATGCATGGAAATATTGTAATATGAGTTAAAAGATCCTTATGGAACCTTGTATTATCATTAAAATTGATGCATTATCATGGCCAGTGATAAAGTGATAATAACACTCTTTACACTGCAGAATATGTGTTTCACTATTAAGAGTCAGGCTTCTAGCACTTCCAACAGTATACTGTATATATCTCTCCACAATAGATGAAAACTATTAAGATTTCTTTTCAATATTATCTCACTCCTTCAACTGTTGTCTTTTTATTCAGTTATTCATCATAACATACACCGATCAGCCATAACATTATGACCGCTGACAGGTGAAGTGAATAACATTGATTATCTCGGTACAGTGGCACCTGGCAGTGGGTGGGATATATTAGGCAGCAAGAGAACAGTCAGT
>JAOTRR010000018.1:18662861-18673876 GCA_028570945.1 Gogo arcuatus | reverse complement strand
GTTATCATGGCAATTGTAGTCCGCAGCCATCACAGCAAAACTGTAGGTGTCCAGACTCATCTTTGAAGTGTGTCTTTCGACTGTCCATATGTGGCCATCCTCCACAGGAGCGATGTGATGAGACTCCAGACAGAAGTAGGTCCAAAGAGCAGAAGAGGTCAGCATCACCGGTGTCTCAGGATCGACATGTAACTTGATAGAGACAGAGAGAGAGTTGAATACAGACTCGATAGAGACAGGATCGACATGTAACTTGATAGAGACTGTTCTTGACTGACAGAAGTGGAACCTGATATGGTCTTCTGCTGTTGTAGCCCATCCGTCCATGTGTTTTGTGTTCTGAGATGTTTTTCATGCTTTTCTGCTCACCACAGTTGTAAAGAGTGATTATGTGAGTTACTATGGACTTCCAGTTTTTGAAATACTCAAACCAGTCTATCTGGCACAAGCAACCATGCCACGGTCAAAGTCACAGAGATCACATTTTTCCTCATTCTGATGTTTGATGTGAACATTAACTGAAGCTCGTAAGCTGTATCTGCATGATTTTTTGCACTGTGCTGCTACCACATGATTGGTGTATAAGGTGTAAAGTGTTACTGTTAAAGTGACCGGTGAGTGTACAGAATAACACAAATAATGATTTGTACTTTATAATCACACCAATGGATTGCACTGGTGATATGTGACAGCTGGTGCTTTTATTTAGCTGGTGCTAAATCAGCTCGGAAAAGATCTTCCTAAACCGAGTAAGGCAGGATGGCATAATCTCACAGGAAGAGAATAATGTAATAATTTTGCAGGAAGAGAATAATATCACAGTATTAGCTCCTGTCCAATGGTACAAATCCATAGTAGCCTGAAGCTGTATGAGTCTCATTGAAATCACATCTTTTTCACCTTGAATTTGGTAGACATTTGGGGGCTTTAAACCTGTCTTCTGTCATTTCCATATATTTTGACTTTCATCTAAACTATATGAGTGCATAGCTTGGGCATCAATCTTGAGCAGATTTCAGATAAATTTGGAACAAATTCCTTCTCAGGGAACATTGTGTTTATAATGCATTGGTAAGCCCCAAAGATCAGCCATGCATGGAATTGCTTTGGATGAATTAAGCGCCTCATGCTAAATTCTGCACAGCAGCACCTAATGATCCTTCATAGGTCCATTTTGCCAGTCAGTGTTAATCTGTTTCATAGATATATCAGATTGTTTGCCTCACAGAGAAACAAACAAGCTCAGATTTTACCATACACAGCATGGATTTCCGATGAATGAGATCAAATAAAACATCCAGTCACTTGATAACTGGTTCCTGTAATATGGCCTTAATTCAGGATGTCTCCCATATCTCAAGATGAAAGAGCTGGTTTCTAGAACAGCTGTCTCTTCAAGGCATGCCACAGCATTTATTTCAATTCGTTCTTTTTGTGAGGTTGGACACAGAGACCTTGGATTACCAGATTGGCTCACGCTCATTTCTTTTCATTTTTGAGATCAGCTGCACTTGTCACGTCACACATCTGTGAAAGTCAGAGTATTGCTTCTTATTGTTCATATCTGGATGTCACACTAATCTTAGGGCCGGCAGTGTTTGTTTCAGCTAAGAAATGCTTGGTATTTTTTTATTTGCCTTCTTAATCTTTGAGTCAGTTTTTGTGTATTTTTTTGTCCAGAGTCAGAGCATGCCTTTTTGCCTTTGCTGACCACTCCTTTCCCCTTAAATGTCTATCCTCCATAGGATGATGGGAAACTCAGTTTTGATCATGCATAGGCCAAAAAAAGTATAGTGTAGTTTTGAATGTAAAAAGTGAACATTATGTATTTAAACATAAAGAACCATGGTGGTATCCTTAAATGAGTTTACCTAAAGGTAACCTTGAAGGTGGCAAGCAATATTACTGAAGAAACCAAAATCTGGTTTAGAGCTACATGTGTAACATTAAAGTTTGACATGAATTTAAGAACATCAAAATGCTTTCAGCACATGCTGTTCATTATTAAGTCTATCCCCATAAAATCTAGACTCATTTACTGTTGTTTTGATCTGCCTTGAATTTGGTTTGGCATTATAGTGATTTAATAGAGATTTATAGAGATCATTGCTGAGTTTTAGGCAGCTGGCTTACAGTGAAAGAATCTTCACTTCCAGTCTGTGAAGATTAAAAGCCCTGATTACTTTCCTAAGAAGCACCATACATACAAGAAGTTTCAAATTTGTGCACTCACTTGCAGACCAATGCTTAGTACATTTATGTCTGTTATGACCAATATGGTATGAAGAGCTTAGTGGTATTCCTAGCCCATGCTCCTTAAACCCACCAAAGGATTTAAACCTTTAAAAAAGGCACACATGCTTGTTTCAGACAGCATGATTTAACATTTCCACTGAGGGGCAGTCATGTCAAGGGCCACTGCAGTCCCTGCTTGTTTGGTTGCTTTGCAGCTCTGTGTTGTGTTTGCCCATTGTATCAAAATGTCCATCTCCGGTCACAAAATGCATTTCTTGTTTACCCACCTCATCTCTCTTTCCCTCCAGGGCCTTTGTGTATCTAAGTAACCTGCTGTATCCTGTGCCCCTGGTACATCGAGTAGCTATTGTCAGCGAGAAGGGAGAGGTCAAGGGTTTTCTGCGTGTAGCAGTGCAGGCAATATCAGGTAAGATTGGGACCTTAAATTTTGATTAACCTTTTAATGTCCTGGTCAACCATTTGGTAGAGCACATTTGAGTCCCTATATCTTATTGCTTTTTTCTTGGTGTGGCCAGCTTGGTGTGGCCATTAAAGGGTTAAAAAAAAGTAAAATAGATAATAAAAAAAAAGTAACCCAGGTTTAGTAGCACAGTAGTGAGGATAACGAAATGGTACAGCAAGATGTTTCTCTTGAGATTTTGTACTAACTTTGGGCCAACATAATTTTTTTTTTGTGAGCGATGATAAGGAGGTGTAGGCCTCAGGTTGGTCAATCTAAAGGACAGGGTATGTGTGACTTCATGAAGAAGTGAAGTGAAGGCTCTCTGGTTTTTCCTCCAGCTGATGAGGAGGCACCCGATTATGGCTCAGGTGTGAGGCAGTCTGGAACAGCCAAGATCTCCTTCGAGGACCAGCAGTTTGAGAAGGTAAAACTACTCTCATCAAAGTGAGTAAACATTGTGATCATTGTGTTGTCTTAGAACAGTCAGATTTAGAGGTACGATTTGAAGGTCAGGTATGCAGTTCTGGAACTGACTGGCTGGAATTCATCACAATTAAGTGAGAAATAATTTATTACTAGGTGCATTATATATAAATGCATTAGAGCAAACATGTCGCTGGTCTCTGGCACTCCACGACTGTATTTGAGCATCTGAGAGATAGATTTTTTGATACTTTAGGAAGAGATGCTGATCTCAATTTCTTGGAGACCCACAGAAATGCATGCTTTTGCTCTGTTCTAGCTAAGAGCATACCCAGAGACCGTAAAATACTGATTATATGGCCATGGGGTTATCCGAGAAGGAACAGATCTATAGATTGTGAACCTTTGACTTTACCCATTTTCCACCAATTTTGCAATACATTATTAAACCATATACACTATGTGTGTGTGTGTGTGTGTGTGTGTGTGTGTGTGTGTGTGTGTGTGTGTGTTCTGAGGAGAAAATAAACAAGCTTTTCTCTCTCTCTCTCTCTCTCTCTCTCTCTCTCTCTCTATCAGTTCCAATCAGAGTCCTGCCCAGCTGGTCTCTCCCACACTGGACATTCCCAGGAGGAACTGCGGATTGTGGAGGGTGAGGGACAGAATGCAGAGATGGTGCCATCTGCCGATGAGGTCAACAACAACACCTGCACAGGTAATGAATGTAGTAGCCAACACAGGTATACATTAAGTGAAAAGAAGAAATATTAGAAAATACTTTATTTTCATTCTAAATATAATCTAATTGGAAAGGGCCAGAAACACACCACATATGAGTCTTTTATCTATAGGCTTAACAGGTTTATACCATTCAAGTGTGCCTACCTTTAATGCAGCAATCATTTAGAGTCCCGTTATTACATGAGAGCAGGCAGTTCAGAAGATGCACAAAGATTCAGCTTCTCGCATAGAATTTCTATTGTGTATTGCTTTGTGTGGTCTGTGGTAATAACAGTGATTAAACCATAATAAAACATAAGAAACTGACTGGCATGTAGTGATTTCACTGTTTAATATGTGGGTTTTATATAGCCTTCTGAAATCCTGTTCATTTTATACTGTATGTAAATGTACATCAGCTTCCTCATTCTCTGTTTTTATGTCGTCTTAGCTGACCCAGAAGATCTGGACAGCACTGTGAAAGATGGTGTTCTGGATGGAGCTTTGGACCACTTGAAGATTGGAGAGCTCTTTACATTCAGAGTAACCGTGCTCCAGGCCTCCAGCATCTCCGCTGAGTATGCAGACATCTTCTGCCAGTTTAAGTATGCCCATCTATTCTCCCAAACAGAGCAACTCTATTAACACTCTTTAATTATCTACTGTCTTAATGGTGACGACTGAAAGTATGTGGGTTTCTAGAAGAATACATGTCATTAAAGATACATCGGATCTGTAGAGCTTTTGATCACCTCTTTTTCAGTTTTATCCACCGGCATGACGAGGCGTTTTCCACAGAGCCGCTGAAAAACACTGGACGAGGTCCACCACTGGGCTTCTATCATGTGCAGAATGTAAGACTCCTCGACACAAACTTTTATAAGCATTTAATCCATCATCACATATTTTGTATAGAAAGGACAACATTGTGTATTTGGTTTTTCAGATTGCAGTGGAGGTCACTAAGTCTTTTGTGGAGTACATAAAGACCCAGCCTATCGTGTTTGAAGTGTTTGGTCACTATCAGAAACAGCCCTTCCCTCCATTGTGCAAGGACCTAATCAGGTTATTACTTCATATGAGTCATTATGTCCTGTTTGTGTTGTCTTCTCCTATTATTGCATGTCAATCTAAAGTGTCTCTCTCTCATTAGCCCATTGCGTCCATGCAGAAGACAGTTCCCAAGAGTCATGCCTCTATCCAAACCAGGTGAGAGCAGCCATCAGAGTTTTTTTAATATCATTTATGCTATATGCAAGCATTGTACACTCCACAGCCCCATAAAATGGCAGCTTTTGTTTCACTTTGATTTTTGTATGTTGTTTGTGTCCGCATTTTGGCAGTAGTTGTGTTGCTTTGTATGTTATTTTTGTTGCTTTGGGGTCCATGTCACATCAGTTGTGTATCATTCGGGGTGGGAATTCAGCTGCAGACAGCGATGCCCCGTCAGATCGGGAGAAGACGCTGGAGTTGATTCGCTACCTGGTGCCTGACATTTTCAACGGGACGTTGGTGGACTCCCTCTCGGGGCATGCCCTCAATGCAGCAGGGGTTGCAGCTTCCTTCCTTCTAGAGGGGGAGGGGCAAGCCAAGCTGACAGCCCCGCCCCTCTCTATCTGTTCAGTAATTAAAGCTCAGAAGCCGGGTTTGTAATGGTCATGTTTGTATGAGGTCTGAGAAATTCCCTGAAACAAAGGCTCTCATCTCATCTAATGCAGTTACAGGCATTGAACCCGGCTGAAGAAAACTGGTTAGAACCCAGTCTAACTTTGATTTATGATATAATCACAGAAATAGATTTTTTGTGTGTGTGTGTGTGTGTGCTTTAGTCGCATAATTTAAACTGTAGTAATACTGAGTTGCTGTTATAAAACTGGTCAGAGATACAGTTGTGTCCAAGAGATTTTCAAGAAATTCGGAGAGAATTATTTTCATTCAATTTTGTCCAATTCTATTTCTCAAAAGAATATATGCGTATAAGTCAAAAATGTTTCTCATCGACTGAAAGCAATAGGAATGATAATATGCAGAGCTAATTTGTGAGGTTGTGTGGGTTCACATGAAAGTGGCCCAAGAACACTTTTCCCAACCAGTCTATACCAGTTGTGTTAGTCTGGACCAAAGTCTAATTACAGTATTCATATACTTTATGTTGTGTAAACAAACTATTTACATATATTTTGGTTTCCTTGAAAAATTCCCAGTACTTAAATAATCTTGAATTTTAATATAGTCATTTCCAGGGCTACACTTTTATTATATCTAAAAAGAATGTAATAAAAACAGTCAAAAAATTTGAGAGCTCACATGCCATTTCCACATTCCTATACTGATAATGCTACAGAGTAAATGCAAAATGTTATTGAATAAATAACTGCATCAATGAGAGTGCATTTTGGTCCATGGACTTTCCTCAGGCCTGAAAGTAACTGGTGTGTTTGTGCAGCTCTTTCTCACTCCTTCATATTAATCGGACATACAGAGTCTTCTACACACTTGTGATGTAGTATTGTGTCCTCTATTGAACCTGTGCTGCATGTATGATATATTTCACATTTGGGATGAATGTGGGTTGGTTGCTACAGTAGTCCATTAACATTTGCTGTTTTTTTTGTTTCTTCAAATATAATATTGATAAACACATTTACTTACATCAAATAATTTTAAGGAGTATATTTCCTAATTGTCCAGTCATATAAAATGCCTTAATATATTGGTTTATAAAAATAAAAAAAAGTTAAAAATACACGAGCCGATATTGAATATTTCAATAACTGCAGATGTGAAAGGATCACTGTTATTCAGATGATGGTTCAATCATTCAGACACAGAATTTGCCCCTCCTCTGGACCCTTATGCTCCCAGTTTATTCCTTTTCTAACTATGTTTTATCTCCTGGCCTCATTTCTTCCAATTATATTCCACTCCTTTTTCTTTCTTCTCTTAAACAGATTTCCCTTTTCCAGCTTGTGAGTGAATAAATCCCTTACACACACTAATAGATTCCCCTAAAATTGAAATACACTCTTTCTCTCTTTCAGTACCTGCTACTAAGCTGACGACCCTCACACGACCCACAGCCGGACCCTGCCACTGTAAATACGACCTAATGGTATTCTTTGAGATCAGCGAGCTGGAGGCCAATGGAGAGTGAGTTTATCTAATGTCTTGGTCTGTTCATGTTTGTGAGTTGAGGAGAATAGGTTGAATAGGAGAGGATCAAACTCATTGGTATATAGAGCATTGTGAAACATTGCTAAAATGAAGCATCAGTCTGAAGTTAATATATCAGTGTTGGCTTTACTGGAAGTTTTAGCACATGCCATGCCTAGGAGGTGCTCTTTCACTGTTTAGTCCTTATTTTGTCATTTTTGGCTCTCTGTGAACTTTGCCTTTTATGGAATTTTTTGGGACTCACTAAATGTAAATCAGTTGTTTTGTGAAGGTGCTTGGTAATTTACAGGTGATTGGCATGTATCAACATACTTGTGTGAGAAACAGTAAAATCAGTGTTACTGAAATTTTGTAAGTCTAGTGGGACATTTTACTTCAGTTTGTTCTGTAAAACCATTTACACGCAACTTTACGCAAAGATTGATAAATGAGGCTCATTCTGTTTTGGAACAATTTTTTAACTGGTTGCAAATTTATGGGGTGCTTTTTTGCTCTCTTTCATAGCTACATCCCTGCTGTAGTGGACCACAGAGGTGGAATGCCCTGTCATGGCACCTTCCTGTTACACCAGGTCTGTTCATCTTACTGATCCAGATCACTTCTTGCACACACACTTATGACCACACATAACACCTTCTATATGTTTTAAAGCATATTAGTTAAACTAGATGAATCTTTGTTACCACAGGGAATCCAAAGACGAGTGACATTGACTATAGTGCACGAGACAGGGGGTGACATTAATTGGAAAGAGGTTCGTGAGCTGGTTGTAGGTGAGTTAACTTCTTATCTTTCCCCCAGTCCTGTAATTTTAAAGTAAAGGTGGCAGCTATAGTAGCTAAATCACAGAGCACTAAGGCATCTATTTGTATTTCAGGCCGCATTCGAAACACACCAGAAGCAGATGAGACCATCATCGACCCCAACATCCTGTCCCTCAACATCCTGTCTGCTGGATACATCCAGCCAACTCAAGATGACAGGCAGGTTTCTGAATCATAATATCAAGAGATTCTGAAAAATAATCTGAATTAATAATAATTTTTTTGCCTTTTGCTCATAAACAAGAGGCTATTAAGGCTAGCCATCATCGGCATTTACTTTCTTATTTCCAAAATAGGTAAAAAGAAACAATTATTGATATAAATATTGGTTTATTATTTTTTTCACTTTTTCACTTTTATCCCAGCTTAGTTGTTCTAGTTCTAGGTTAATCTCACCATATTATACATTCTTGTAAATCTTATTTCCTAAATGTTATATGCTATGCAGATCAAGTATAGACATTTCCTTAGATGACATAATGAGTTGTGCTTTAAAAAAGATTTACTATTTCCTGGGATTCTGTTGGTTGTTGGCATTATGTTTATTGGATGTTTTCTCAAAAAAAATCTTATTGTCCATGCTCTAAGTCATTTTATTCAGCCTTCAAAGGAGGTACATAGGTCTTAAAGCCAGACTTCAGTATTTTTTCCAGATATAGTTTTTCATAAACTACATGCATTGAAAAAAGTGTCAATAGTGGGTGCTTTTAAGGTACTGCACTTTATCATTCAGAGTAGCAAGAAGGGTGAATGGGAGTTTTACTTTTATCTAATCCTGTAAGCAAATGGGATGTAGCACTCCTTGAGCATTGATTTAACCTTATACTTAGTGACAATCTGAATGCACAGAATTTTGTTTACTTTGTAGAAAGTACTCTCACTGATGCACTGATAAACCACAAAGATCAGCAGACCTTCAGCACTTCAGCTTCTCTTACGCTGAGCAGATTTTTCTTTCACAACAAGCTACACATTATGCAGCTCTTTATTTCCTGTCAGCTCTGCCTTGGCACCTAGTCACAGATAAGCAGCCAAAACGGTGACAAGCGGTGCACTGTGCAACCTAAATGTGATCACTTCAAAAGCAAAGCTTTTTTTTCTTTTTTTGCCAGATAGAAATGATGCAGTACTAGTTGTTTTTCAAGGACCTTTTAAAGGCCTGACTCAGGGGAGCACTTCAGAATCACACAGCACTGGCCATAGTGCCAACTTTTGTTGGAGAGGAAGGTGTATTGACTCTTTAATGTTCCTTGGCATGGCAATGATGTCTGGCAGCTGGAGCTGTCATGCCTGGCCTGTGAGACTTCACATAGATCCATTAGGATGTCAGCATTTCCAATATGACCAACACACACTCCTTTCCCAAAGCCCGTATAATGTCATATATGGGGTTACAGAAAGGCTGTTGCTGTTGTTGCATCAAACCTTTGTTGGAGCCTGATGCATGATGGGACCAAAAGGATTATGGGTCAGGAAGCTTAGGACACAGAATTTGCACACCTGTCCCTGATGCTTTTGTTGGTACCACTTTATTAGCAGGGGACCAACACATGGCCTTTATACCACCTTCATAAGCATGACAACACGGGGCACATAAATAGGCTTTTATTAACTGCACTCAGACACTGTAGACACTGACTCTTTCATCTTGACCCATCCCCTGCTTCAAAACTGGTAGCTTGATCATGCCCCCACTGCCACAATGCCCCATAAAAACTTGTCATCTCACAGGTTTTGATGTAGATATAAATAATACAGTATTGATTTATAAAATATATTCATGCAGTGCTTATGAATGTGTTGTCAAGGCTCAATGTACATACCATTCAAATAACGTGTTACCATTTTGTTTCCCTTTTAAGTTTCATTTATATCCAGAATGTGGTTCTCTCATTTTAAATGAAGGAGGTTATATGCTTATAACAAACAAAAATCCAGTCCTACTGACTTCTAATGGTTCAATCCCCAATGAATTATAAAATACAGTGAAGGTTCTCTAGTTCACCTCCTTGCTGGCTGTGTGACTTTGTGTCCATTTTTCATCTGTCCATTCATCCATTAACTCTATCCATTCTGACCCATTTCCTCTTCACCACTCAGACACTACTAACACTGACCACTCTGAGGATAGAGAGCCAGGCATCTCTATTGATAACCACCGCATGATTGTGATCTGCATGCAACACTTTAAACATTCTTGTTTGAATCCTGTAGAAGTTAAGTGTGTATTTCATTCAGTACTAACAATACAACACCACTAACACAGAAAATCCCTGCATAAATTAATCCTCACACCTGGTAGAAACCAGCTCTTGACCTACTTTCATTGATCTTAGTGTAACTCATAGCATGATGAGCAGTCCAGTTGATGTGACCACGTTTCATGTCAGAGTAAAATGCACATTATATCATTAGCTTTCACTGTACCATTACTTACAGCAGCATCACATAAACTGTAACATGCACTGACATTGGATAACATTATATGCTGTGAGATTTTGGAATTTTTACCAAGGTTATTGACTCCTTTACATAAGGAATAAAATATTTGGGGGGAATCAATAAAAAACAGAGTGGTGTGATGGGGCCTGATGTGAAGTTGATTATTTTCATATGACAGCATGTGCCTAAACATTTAATTCCTCTTTATACTATAGCTATTTGTCAAGGAATGTTTAATTTAATGTATTTTAATTTATAAGTGTACAACATGTCATACCTTTCACCATTTATAGTTACATTTAATGTTGTGGAAAATCCACAAGTGTTATCACATAAATTATAGCAGCTATAAACAATTGTTCCATGACCAGCCTCCCTTCTTTCTCTCTTTTGAAAGTAATAAGATACAAACAAACAAAAAACCCAGCTTATCATGTTACAGAGAAAGTGCAAAATCCTCTGTCCTGAGGACTCACCCATGGAGGAAAAATTACTTACCATAACAAAGCGCTGACACTGGAGTCTCCTTGCAGAAAACCTCACCTCAACACTTATATGTTTTATTTGTTAAATAACAAGACAGTTTTAAAAATGTTTATTATTAGCTTTAGATTATGCAGAGCATCTAAGTCCCAGTATGTTAGCTGTTACTATAGAAATTATAATGTATTAGAACAAGCAAATTAATATAAACCTGTGATTGAATTATTGTTAGAGCTGTGCTATTATATATA
>JAOTRR010000018.1:18616279-18630968 GCA_028570945.1 Gogo arcuatus | reverse complement strand
CGACCCTTCAGGCCCAAGGCTGCTTCTCTAACCTTCAGGCCATGGCTGCCCCCAAATCCTTCAGCTTTTTGTCTATATATGGACTAAATTGCCCGTGTGTGTGTGTGTGTGTGTGTGTGTGTGTGTGCACATCGTGCCCTGTGATGGACTGGCATCCCATTCAGGGTATATTCCTGCCTTGTGCCCACTGTTCCTCGGATAGGTGCCAGATCCAGTGTAACCATGACAAGGACAAAGCAGTTACTGAAGATGAAAGAAACCTTTTTTTTTTATTTCAAAAAGTAAAGAAAAATCTGGATTTTCATGATACAGTCCCTCTAACACACTGCAGTATGGTTGTTGATAGTTTTTCTGTTTGCTTACTAAAGACATGTTTCTGAAAGATCACAGCACAATGTTTTCTTCCTTGCATTTTTGTTCTATGCCTGTCCATAAAACTCTACAAACATCTGTGTGTCTCTATGTTTGTTATTCAGTTTTTATAAATCTAATTGTATGGTTCTGGAATGTCCTTTTCAGGAGCAGGATGATGCAGGGACCACTGCACTCCATCTTGCTGCACGGTTTGGGCGGGTGGAGGTTGTTGGTTGGCTGCTGGCCTCTGGGGGCAGAGCAGAGGAGGAAACTGACTGTGGTGCTGTCCCTGCCCACTATGCTGCTGCTAGGGGTGAACTTACCTGTCTGAAACTTTTGATAGGCCAAGCACCAGGGTAAGAGACTGACTGTAAGAAAAAAAATGTCCTGCTCACATACACACATTTGAAATAGACCTGTCATAATTAGGCATGAGCTCTACTAATATATACTGACCTGAGGACAATGGGTGTAATTTTAAGTATACTCTCCATTTTCCACCTTGTCCCTTTGGAGGAGAAGTTTTAAGGAGAACCTTGTAATGTTTTAAGTAGAATCCTAACCCTTTCAGGGGGGAAAAGTATTTACCCCTTGACCTTTTCCATTTTGTGGTGTGAGAACTGGAATTGAAATTGTTTTAATTGGGATTTTTATCATTTGAATTACAAAGATGTCTAACATTTTGAAGATGCAGGATCTTTTTTTATTGTAACACAAAGGTTAATGAAACAAAAAAAAAGCAGACAATTGTTGCTTGTGTAAGTATTCACCCCCTAAATGGAATCTCCAGATGTGATTTCATATAGCGTTTTTCAATAATAGCTTCTTTTTGCCATTTTCCCATATATCCCAGCTTTAAATCGTTGCAAAGCAATGAGAAAATGGTTAGCAGGGTGTTTATAGCAAAAAGGGAGACCGTAATGGATGGGTAAGCACAAATAAAGGTGAGAATGTGTGTTCTTGTTTGTATAGAAATGGCAAACTGTTCATGTTCATGGCCCTTGACTGTGAGAAATTCCCGTATTTGCACTGGGAGTCAAAAAAAAAGGTCATCAGTGACTGAAATATAGCAGATGTATAATAAATGATAGTTGTCAACTAATTGCTTACTATTTTTACAGTCCAGCACACACTAGAGACTGGCAATATAATCCATTCTCATTATTATGGCTTTATATAATGAGGCAAAGCTGTTGTAAAGTGATATCTATAGGAAAATATACTACAGAGCATATAGCAATTATAGCTTTTATGTTTGTGTGTGTTTCTCAAGAATCAGTATGTGTTAACAATGATATGATTCCACATAGGAAAAAAAAATCACACAAGATGATGAGCAGAAATAAAGGTACTATATCCTTCTGAGTGGCAACTTAAAGCTTATTAACCTCAGGATGTGGTTGGATATAACCAAACACTCAAGAGATCACATGAACTTACCACCAACCCACTGGGATTAACTGAGAAGTTTATTTGGCAGCATATAATTATTGTTGCATTGCTATAGTCCCATTGAAGGAGTCATTGCATGGTTGGAAAAGCATTTTCTGTCTGCTTTATTTAAGTCTCAGTGTGAAGTGGTGATGTCATGTTTAGGTTCAGAAAATCTGATCGTTTTGCTGGCCACACAAGTTGAACAGGCATGTGATGTGGCAGTAGAGAAAAAAGAGGAGAATGTTTGAGTGAAACTGTAAAAGGACTGACTAGAGAGTAAAGGAAATCAACCGTAAGTGGGGGGAAAAGAGGAAAAAAATAATAGCCTCCATGTAGAAGAATTTTATGCATGTGTGCAAGTGTTGTTCAATCTACATTTAGACCTGGTGTGGAAATATGTTGTAACTCACTAATTTTAGATGAAAAATAGGTGGGTTTGTCGTACAGTATGTTTTACTTAGCTTTTAGATTTGTTTCTGATTCTTCTTATGTCATTCATACTAAAAGTACACCTGAGATACACTATAGGGCCAAAAGTATGTGGACACATGACCTGCATACCCATATATGGTTGTTAAACATCCCATTCCAAAGTTGGTCCCCCGTTTGCTGCAATAATAGCCTCCACTCTTCTGGGAAGGCTTTGCACTAAATGTTGAAATGTGGCTGTGGGAACAAGGGCATTACTGAGGTTGAGCACTGATGTCAGGCAAGAAGGTCTGGTCAGTTGCCATTCCAATTCATCCCAAAGGTGTTCAGTGGGGTTGAGGTCAGCACTCTGTGCAGCGCATTCAAGTTCTTCCTCACCAACCTTGGCAAACCATATCTTTTTGGACCTCACTTTTTGCACATTGGTATTGTTATTCTGGAACATCTTTGGGCCCCTTAGTTCCAATGAAGAGAACTTTTAAAAATACAGCATACAAACATTGTAGATATGAAATTTCTGGATAAAAGCAGAGGATAAAATACTGATGTCCATGTTTCTATTTCTAAAATGATTAACAAGGTACATGAACATCTTTTTAACACATTTTTCCCCAATTTAGGTGTTTATGTGAAGACCCTGTCTATAGATATTATGATACAAATGATAATGTATTAGAACAAGCACATTTAAATAAACCTATGATTTGCCTTGCAACTCAAACTACTGTCAGAAAATTATTTAGCACCTTCTGACAAATAGGAAAAGCGAATTCAATATTGCTATGATATAAGCATTAACATGCACCAAATTCCTAATTAAAATATTTTCAGATGATTATAGACAGAGTTTGTCATACAGAATAAGCATAGATCTATAAAGCAGTATGTCCCATATAATAATTATGATATTACTTCACAGCAGAGAAACAATGAGAAGTGTTTAGCTTTGGATGAGAAATTCATATTCAGAGTTTGAGTTCATATTTAGAGCTCTGTTTTTGATGACTTGCAGATAAGCATGAAGATCGTTATCTTGGCAGATCTGAGTACAATGTGTGACTTTGTTGAAATATCTGCTGAAAGCCATGTGAGATTACTGGAATCTTTGGCTCTGTAGAAAAATCTTTCCATCTGATCTCATTGTTTAACAAATTAAGGAAAGATCTTTTCTGACTTTACTTTCCTATATTATTCTATGATAAATTATTATTTCAAGTTAAGGTTAATTTTATTACTCTGTTTAATTCAGTTTAAGTTTATTTGCATGGTGATTATAACATCAGTCATTGTCACAAAGCAGCTTTAGAGAATTTTGGGTCTACACCCCTAATAAGCAAGCCAGAGAGGAGACATCAGCAAGAAAAGACATCTTTTAGATGTAAGGAAGAAACACTGAGGTGAGCCAGACTCATAAGGTGAACTCTTCTTTCTTAAATAGTGGAATTTTGATATTAGGCTTGTGTGGAGCTGCTGAGGTTACATGGTGGTTATTTTTAATAAGGCATGGACACACATTCATATATTGAGGCCACAAGTTAATATTTCAAGGCCACAAACTAAGTGTCTTGTGGGCATGAAATATTATGTTGTGGCAATGAGATACCAACCCATGAATTGTTGAACTTGAGCCCACAATTTAGCATGTTGTGGGAAAGTCGTACTTAATACATGCCTCCGGTTAACTATGTAGTGGGAATGGAGGAAAAATCTTCTTTCACGTTGACAATCTGCTTAAGGTGACGTGAGCTAATAGTATCCATATAGCAACATCAGTGACTCCAGTATGTGTTTATGCGTCATTCCAAGACTAAAGTGTAATATTATCAGTGATCTCCATGCTTAAGTTTCTGTGGCCATAATGGTCTAACTCAATTCCTTTCTCTCTGTCTCACTCACTTTAAAATATAATAGTTGCTACAAGTTAAGTACTTTGTGGTTACAAAATAGATCTCGAGAAACCCCACTTGTGGTCTTAATTTGTGGCTACAAGAAACCTGACGTTTGTAGGCTTGTGATGATTTACAGTAAAACAGTACTCAGATCATTTAGAGGAAAGCAAACAGTATGGATTGTGTTCAGAAGATTCTGTGTTAGGTAAAAGAACATGCTCTTTTAGAGCATAGCATAATGTGTCATGGGCTCTGTAAGATTCTGTTGTTTTTTATGTTAACATGCTAATTTGCACTTTCACAGATGTGCGAACCGTCAGACTTTCATGGGAGCCACGCCACTGTACCTGGCCTGTCAGGAGGGCCACCTACATGTGGTGGAGTATCTAGTGAAGGACTGTGGGGCTGATGTGCATCTCAGAGCCCATGATGGCATGACACCTCTGCATGCAGCTGCTCACATGGGTCACCATTCTCTTGTTGTCTGGCTGGTAGGTGCTTTTGACCAGAACATTTATAAACCCTTGGATCCCTAGCTTGTTTTTTGAGCCTTTTTCACTTACTTTAATAGTAGACTTCACACATGCCATATCTTGTTTTTTAAAGGGCATCCTAGACTAGATATGTCATTATGGAAGAATATATGATTTGTGTAAGCCAGAAATATTTTTCAGCGATGTTGTCTCCCCTTGGTTTCATGCTGATTGCCAAAGTCCACTTAGTCAGGGCCAGTCTCACTAATTTTTGAATATGTTATATAGTTCTGAACGATATGGAAATTTGCTATCATCTGTATAGAATTTGAACTCAATTGAAATAGAAAGATAAAATGTAGTATTCTTTAGTTTACTTCATCTGATAGGTGTGATTATGGCTTAGTGCTGTGATTGGACAATGATTGCATTCCAGTTAGGCACAACAGCAACACTCTGTGAAAGTGAAATGCAATTCACATTCACTTCTGTCATGGAATCAGCATGTAATTCTTAAAAACAATACCCTAATTGTTTTTCATTAGAGGATCAAGTGATGTAAGAGCAATGGAAAGAAGATTTTGCTTTTCAGTGTGGCATGTTATCCTCATACCACAAAAAAAACAAAAAAACAGTGTGTTGTATTTCACAGTGCAACTGATTTTCCATCTGGCATGGAATCTTCTCCATAGTTGCTTGCCCCTCATACAATTGCGCTTTCCTTGACCATTCTAGTTGAACATATTGTTTGTGCTCTCAATCCAGAAATATAGCCCCCAGCTATTTTGGGAGTGTTTTAATACATATGTGAAACACTAGGCTCTTGTATTTGTGTTTCATATCATTTGTCATTTTAGTTCATTGTACCAGTTAAGCTGTACTGAAATTGTGCTTGCTCTTTGCAGGCCTTATTCACAGACATCAGCCTGTCCAGTCAGGATAATGAGGGGGCCACTGCCTTGCATTTTGCTGCCAGTGGGGGGCATTGTCGCATCCTGGAGAGGCTGCTGCGCACGGGGTCAAAGGTCATCAAAGACGACTGGGGTGGCACTCCTTTACATGATGCAGCGGAGAATGGAGAGATGGAGGTATGGCCCAGATTTTATGTCTTTAGAGATGGTAAAGTCATCCTGAGAAGCTCAAAGCTCTCTTGTCAGTGTCAGAAATCCTAAATCAACATCACTGATGAATTATGATCTCTTCAGTGCTGCAGGATACTTCTGAGCCATGGGGTCAGCCCTTCAGAGAGAGATGTAGACGGCTTCACTGCAGCAGATCTGGCTGAATATAATGGCCACTATGAGTGTGCCAGATACCTGCGCTCTGTGGAGACGGACGTAAGGAAGGCTGTTTGGTTTTTTTTGTTTTTTTTTACTCTTGTCTACAAAGTCATTCAGAACAGCTCAGACCTTTCAGTTAGAGTAGAATCTCTTGTTACAGCCAGTACACATACCTAGAAAAAAAAACACAAAAACAAAAAAAATTACTTTTTTTAGCATGATGGTTATAGTCAGAAATCTAATTTTACAGTTGGAGAGCTGTCTTGATCATCCCTGCAAGTGATTAATGCTTTTAGCATTATTGAGGCCTTTTTCATACACAGTAATATTTCAAATGTTGGGAAATGGGCGGCTTGGTGGAGCTGTGTGTGGCATTGACGCCTCACAGATTCACGGTCCCTGGTTTAATCCTGAGCTTGGATTACTGTCTGTGAGCAGTTCCTGTGCATGTTCTTTTCATGTTCATATGGGATTCTTGTGGGTTCTCTGGTTTTCCCCCTAGGTACCAAAATCTTGCTAGGTCGTCATTTGGCTATGCTAAATTGCTGCTAGATGTGAATAAAGTGTGTGCTTTGTGATGGACTGGCATTCTATCCAAGGTGTATTTCTGCCTCACTCCCAGTGTTCCCAGGATAGGCTTGAGATCTACCACAAACCTCACCAGGATACAGCAGTTACTGAATAAATGAATGAATGAATGTCGGGGATTGCTAAGTAAAGATGCCTCATTTTTTAAAATGCCTTTGTCTCTGTATTCACTCTTTCTCACTGCTTCATCCCTCCTTATATTTCCACATTTGCATGTTACAGTCTATGTAATGCAAATTAAAACGTTCTGTTTCCTGCTTGAAACTATTCTGCCTTTATTGTTGATTGTGTTATTATTACAGACATATTAAACACAGCCCAGTACATCATTTTCTAAATCATTTATTAGATATTATTTTGCAGTTTATTTACATTTTCCTTGGCATGTTGTTATTGGCCTACTGTCAGGCTCACCGTTATGCTTCTCGTGACCATAATACTAAAAATGTGAGTGCAGCTTTATTGTTGAGGCAAAAGGCAGCCTGCATCAGTCTTTCTGAACTTCAAAACAGCAATTTACCTTTACAGATCACAATGACGATCATCCAAAAAAACCTCAACCGACATTAAAACTAGTCAGAAAAAATCAGTAATCATGCCAGGTACTTATCCTGCCATGTGGAATCGTTTCGCCTCGCCTACAAGCTGCATGGAAATCATAAGCCCCATATTAAGTTACTCCTGCCTTCTGACCCCAAAGCGCCTACTCCGTCACCCTGCTTGTTTTGATTGACGCGTCTGCTTGCACCAAAGCCCAGTCTGGAGTGGAGGCAGATTAAAGAGAGATTTTAGAGTCTTAGTGTGTAGTCCAGAGCTTTTGAAGGAAGCTTTCACTCTAGAGTTCTAAATGATCCTCGGTGGCTTCCAAGGACTCTTCAGGACTCTTAAGCCCTATCATTTTGTATGTTAAGCAAATGGTTAGCAATTGAGTCAGGAATTTTCGAAGCCGTGAACAGTGGTAATGAAGTTGGACAGGTCACACCCACTGAACCCGATAGTAAAAGAATAGAGTCCACATCCTTATAAGTGAACATGGTATGCAGCAGGTGTAGGTGCTGATGTGTTTTGATTTACATCTCACAGCTGTGCCATTTTGAGTGATCATGTAACAATATGATTTTAAGGTATACAAACCTCCATACTGTGTATTCTTCATGCATATGCTAGATGTAGGTAATTTCCAGCTCTATGTTTGGAAAATGGAGGTGGAAAGTTGAACAGCAGCAGCTGTTCCCATTCAATTATAACCTAACGTATTTCTTTTTTATATATAAAACCTAATCTGGAATCAATGCAACTAGCTAGTCAGTGAAACTTGTTTTTACACACCTTTTATTTTAGCATTTTAAATACTCTAAAATCGAAAATCTAACCGAGGAAAAGGTATAAGTGAATCAAGAAATGAATTAATTTTATTGGAACAGTCTATAACACAAAGTGGGCAAAATCTCTATTGCTTTAATTAGACACTTGTAGCATACTACATATTCAGTGCACACTACATATTTTACAGTTAATACTGTCTATGAGTCTTTCATCTATAGGCTTGTTGACCCTCCAAGTGCGACCCTATTCTATATGTTGACCCTCCAAGTGTGCCTATCTTTAATAAAGCACTCATTTATAGTCCCATCAGGATGTGAGAGCAGCCAGTTAATTAGTTTCACAAAGATTTATCTTTCCTTAATTATCTGCTATTATGTATCATTTTGTTTGGTCTGTGGCACTAATAGTGATTTAAAATATAAAAAGTTCCAGATATTCAAACACATTGACTGCTAGTGTATATTATATTTATATGCTTAATATGCTTTTTTTATGTATATGCTGTGAATAATTTTTATATGCTTTATATTTATTATATTATGCATTTTATTATGTACTTATTGTATAAATTTTGAATAACATGGTGAGTGTTCAGTAGAGTATGACAGGTTATTCCAAAGTTTTGAACAGTAGTATTTACTGTATTGTATCTGTAGTGCAATATATTGACACCAATTCACATTTTTCTTTTTGCTTTTAAACTCCTATTAGTCTAAAGAATTATGGTTAATGATGGAGTATTTTATGTGTGCAGGAGGTTACATCGCTGAAAGCAAGAAAGAAGCAAAATCAATACAAATTATTACAAAGTACAAAATATAAAGTATGGGTTTTAATTAATGCAAATTATGAAATGAATTCTTAAACGATTTACTGCTTGTTATGAATTCCTTTCCAAGTTAACAGGTTTAATGCAAAACTAAGTCTGCATGTTTAAAGTGAAAGATTGCATCAGTCAATTTGAGCATGGTCCTGACAGGATGTGAATGAGTAAATGAAGAATCTGTCGCTCATATCTTGATAGAAGGCTGAGGTGCTATCTAAGTCCGGAAATAATCCGCCCTCTCTGAACAATAGGGAGTTAATTAGCATGGGGGGGGGGGGCATCTGATGCTGCTGTATGCACTCTTTACACTCTGTGAGTGTATCGGTTACCTTCTCTCCACTGGCCTGGCTCAGGTAAAACCGGTTACGGGATCCATGCAGCTCAGTTTCAGATTTTTTACTGTTCCACTGTTTGGAAGCAGAAATCTGATCCAGAACAGGGTTAGAGAGCAGGATGTTTGTAGTCTTAGATGTGCACCTGACTTGTCTTTTATTTTTTTATCTTTTCTTTACCGTAATGCTCCTTGAATTAATGATGCAGGGGGGGAAAATCATTGGTACAGCACTTCAAGTGCTCTTTTATCTTGGAAAGCATTTTCCCCACACTTTTTACAATAGTGCAAATGGTAAAGTGGTAAGAAAGTCACAAACCAAGATAAAAAAAAAAAACATAAAAAATATAAAAATGTAAAAGTATATTTACACATTTCTACTTACCTCAAATGTCATCATTTACAAATGAGATTATGTAACTTCAGGGAAATGATTTTAGGTAGAGAGACTTTCACTATTTCTTAATTACATTCACATCATAGCTCCAGTGCAAAACTAACGGAGCAAACATCAGACTTCAAATCTGTCTTGGCTCAATGTAGGATAACTGCAAAGTTGTGGATAACTGATATTAAGCCAAACTGATCCTTTCAATAAAGCATTCGCAATCTGACAGAACTACAATCATAAATATATGTACCACTGTCTCAGTCTAATAAGAAAATCAAGTTTTAGCTTCTCTGAATTTCATTCCATGTGTGGAGCATCTCTGCAGAATGAACCTGAGCTACATTATACGCAAACAACTGTGTTACCCGTATATAAGTACTAATGTTCTAATGGAGACAACTGAGGAAGAATGGCTTTAAAAACAAACAGGTACTAGGGGAAGACACGTTTTACATTTTGACCAATCACATTTAAGTGTTAGAGGGCCATCACACCTTTCTGTATGAAACACAGTAATGAGTATTTATCTATTCATTACTCAGGTTATTCACTTGGGAACTAAATTATATATTAAAAATAAACAATGACACATTTCTGTTCAGAGTAGGATGCATAACTCTAATTTGCACCTGTAGCCAAGAACTAAGTGGAAAGACTCGTTTCTCACAGGAATATGATAATTTGCTTGATTTGAGAGTCAAAGTAAAATATGACAAGTGAGAGAAAAGAGCAAAAATGTTAAAGCTACATGAGAGAATGTCAACTTGACAATATTCACTTCAGTAAGAATTGGCTCATGTGACTACAATGACTTGAGCAAACGTATTTTATGATGTGTCTGTTGAATTGTCTCAGGTTTGCAGCCATATTTTACACAGTGTGGTCATGTTTTTGTTTGTTTATGGTCCAATCCTTAGTGGTCCAAAACACCAAGTTTCATAATTCCCTAAAAAAGAAATATATATTTATATGTATTCCATTCTGTATTACATATTTGCAGATTGCCTTGTGGTTTTTATGGCTTTGTTCCTCCTTAACATGATTGGGTCAGGCCTTCTCATATCCTCATGGTGCCTGTAATGGATTGTTTGGGATACTGGCCAGAGAGTTGCGTGCTAGGCATTTCCTCATGTTTTGGTTTCATCCCAAAGAGGTCACCATCCCTGAATGTAGCCCACCACTCTGAGTGCTGGAGCAATTTTTTTAAATAGTTGACATCCAACAACCAGGGCATAGGTTTTAGTTTCAAAACAAATCTGTGCCTTCCTCATTTCCTGCTAGGCCTGGAGTGGAAGGGACCAGCTAATATCTAAATTCAGCACTGGGCTTGTTCATACAGCGTTAGCTAGTGAGAGAACAGCAAAAATCAGGCCTTGTAAAAGTATTGTCTCAAGATTCCAGATAGTGATTAGAGCTTTACTGGTAAAATGGCAACCTGTTAGAGATATCTGAATACCATTTGCACTATGTTAATGAAAGGGTATGATGTGCTGATGTATTTTTCTTGAAATATAACTTCCTGATTGTAGTGTGCGGCAAGCTGAAGAAATTACTTTCAGAAAAAAATGAGTATTGTGGCACTACCACTTGCTTATTCCTTGACTATCTTCTACTGGCAAGGAACTGTTCTTTTGTGGAGCATCTTTTGTATGGCTGACCCACCCAAGATTATGTCTGTGTCCAGCTGGTGGTGACATATAAGCGAATTGGGAAAATGACCAGCACCCTGAAACACTGAACAGGGTGCTATTTTCTTTATTTTGTGTTTCAGTGATTTATATATTTTATAAAATATGAGGCATATCTAATGCGTAATGATCTCCGACCTGAACAGAATTCATACCTCAGTTTGCAGTGTCCACAGTGAGTACGATGTGGCTTATCCACTAGAGGGTGATAACGGCTGTCTTCTGCCTTTAACATGGTCTTAATCATCAAAGCAGAATCGTCAAACGTGTTTCTTATCAAGCCTACAGTCCTATCACAAGAACATGCATTGTTTCATTCTTGAGTGCTCTGATATTGATATGTTAAATCAAGTTTACCACAACTGGGCCAAATATTCTTCCTGGAACAGCTGTGTGTTGACACGAGTCCCATTAACAAAGTGAAATTAAAGGCATGCCGGTTTGTAAAGCATGACAGTGACACTGTATCATGAGTCTTAGTACTCTTTTCTGGAGATCCGCTGCCCTAAAATGCTTGTTCCAGATAATGAAGGCCTTGTGGAAGAATATAAGAGCCAGGTGTGCTTGTATTAAACTCTGCAGAGTAATGGTCTGGGCAGCTCGATGGTAGATGATATGCTGCTTCCTGTTATTTCATTGAGACAGCGAGGTCGATGTTGTTGGTCTTATATACAGTAGAACCACTGAACTGTGGAGGTGAACTCATAATCACCTCAGTAGATCATTCATTAACAAGGTTCTGAATGGCCTGTTCTTGCATTACACACCACTGATCAATTCAGTAACCATGTATTTTCCTACAGATCCTCTCGCTGGCTCAGCAACGGGTTGTTCAAAAAATGCAGTTGCCTGTTACTGATCTGTGATAACTGAACCAGGAAGGCCAGTCGGAACTGGGCACATTAGGATAGACAGCCATGCCAAGAGGTCCATTATGTTGCCTCTAATGAGGATTTAGGTGTAGTGCCGTGCCAGTTCTTCACCACACTCTGAAATGCAATTGTGCAATAAAGAAAAAGAGGAGGAAGAAGAAAATGTGACCATGTTGTTATTTCAATGCAGTTTTTGTTGAGTTTTATGCACTTAACCATTGAAGAACCCCCTTTTTTATTTGGATAATTAAGGAATCTTTGCTTCCTAAATTGGTTCTAATTGTGACCCTGTCTGAAAGGAAAACCCTATGAAGGGGTTGATGTAGCGCTAAACCATTGATTCCCCAAGAAGTACAAACCAAAGAACCCTTAAGAGTGAAAGATGGGACCTTTTTTTTCTGAGAGAAAAGGTTTGGTGGTCCTTTTATCCTAATGTCAGATGATGTTTAGTGCTGTAACTCATTTAGTCTTGAATGCAACACTGAATAAATTGGCAGTGTTAGAGTAGCTGATTGGCTTAATAGTTTTTTCAACAGTTTTGTCAGGTCCAAGTGGCTAAAAAAGGACTTTCAGAACCAGTGTTCTTCCAAGATAAGCACATACATTACTAATTATTTCCATTAGTAATGATTTGCCTATGCCATATGTGGCCAGAGTTGCCAGGGAGTGTGAGGGGAGGGAAAGCAGATTCAATGTCTATCTGCTCTTCACTTGATTAAACAGACTTCCATTGCTGCTTTTCCATAGAGTCACTGTTTGTTTGCATGTGGCTGTTGGTTTAATCCTACATTAGAATCACTCCTGGCCATTCAATCCACTGTGTTAATTATTGAGGACATTCTCTGATCAGAGTGAATGGCTTATTGGATGCAGTACCATCTTGCTAGTGATTGTGATGCTGTTGATGGTGTGAAGTAAAGACTGGTTTTGAGCTGCAGAATGTGTGTAGCAAGTTGTCAGTCACAGCTCTGTGGATAACTTGCACTTTGAGAGTAATTTGGTAAGTAACTGTTGCCTGTTAACTGTTTTCAGATCATATTTTTACAGAAGAAATGGATTGTTTACTAAATATTGTTTTTACGAGCTGCTGAGTTATCTTTAAATCATTTGGAATTTGTATCTTTTATCTGTAACTTAGACCAATTTATCACCTTCTATTCATAACGATGTTGTTTCTTTTATTGTTCGTTAAAACTGTGCTAAAACTAATTGTAAATATTTGTTACCATAAGAAGAATTGCTAGTTTCTAATAAAGAACAAAGAAAGAAGTAGTAGTTGTCAATGCCAGCTGTATTTAAAGTGTCTTGTGTTACTTTAGTTACAGTAACTGAAGCTTGTGTCATCATAGCCTTCTGGCGATGTTCAGCCTGAAACTAATGCATATGGACTGTTGTTGTTCTGGTGTAAGTGTGTGAGAGTCATACAGGGGAAAAAACTGCCATCTTGAATACAGACAGCTTGAATACAGGAAGTGTAAATGTAACATGTGGGAATGTGGGAAAAGATGATATGGAAAAATGTGCCTGTGCCATCTACACACCTCATAGACCAGGCCTGTTTTATCATTCTTTTTATGAGGTTAACATGACCAATGTGTTTACAGTGAGAGGATTTAGATTAGGCTTTTCATAGCATTTCAACTCCTCTTACATTCACTTTTAGATGCACCAGTTCTTCTGAGTCAATATATAAACATCATGTAAGATTATATAGTTTGGTTATATGTTAACATAGGTGGGTGTTCCTAAAGCTACCAAGTTTTAGAGCAAAGTATGTGTTATGTACATTCTGTGTGAAGACACCAGGTCCAGGTCCTGACCACCTATACAAGGAGAGAATGTATAGGTGTAGATCCTGACTCTTGTTTGACTCTTGTTTGTCATGTTTATTAGTTGTAGATTTACCCATTCATATTATATATTACCCATATATTATTTGGTTGATGGACCATTTTTACTGTAGCAGTGACACTGACATGGTAATGTGTGTTAAGCTGGTATGAGTGTCAGCCGCAGCAGCATTTCTTAAGTTGAATATGGTAGGTGTACACAATAACCCGGCAACTCCATGATCTTTATAAAGGCATGCAGTTGTATCTGTTGAAATTGTAAGCTACATCTTTCACTCCCAAATTTTCTGTTGCTGTGTTTCTAATTTTCTCATATTGACCTTGTTTTCCAATGGTAAGGATTATGTTTTTTCTCAGATATTTCTCTGTAAACTCTGCCTGCATAGATTGTTATGGCTATGAACATTACTCATAACTTTTAGAAAAATAAATTTAATTAATTAAATTTGTGCATTCATATAATCATTGCTCATTTGGCTGATATGTCAAAAAATATGATGAAGATATGAAACAGTGTGGACCATTGTCACATCAATGTCAGGTTCAGAATTAAACTTCACTCTGCAGAATGCCACACAGCTTACAAATATGGCGAGCAAAGACTACAACACCCAACCTCCACAAAGACTGTCACGTTCACTTTCACCTGTCATTGTACACA
Organism: Gogo arcuatus; assembly: GCA_028570945.1. Taxonomy (NCBI): domain Eukaryota; kingdom Metazoa; phylum Chordata; class Actinopteri; order Siluriformes; family Anchariidae; genus Gogo; species Gogo arcuatus. The sequence continues at coordinate 18,616,576 of JAOTRR010000018.1, read as the reverse complement.
TCACACATCTGAGGGCAATTACTGGCTCTTTGCAAAGTAGAAGCTCTGTACCCTAGCTACCAGTCTATATCAAGCCTTGCATTCTACCCTATTGTAACCTGGTTTTTGAACTTGTTTCTGGTTTGTTGGTTCATTGATTATTGCCTAGTCTATTTCATATTGTTTGTTGATCGTCTAACCATTGTCTGTTTCCTGTTTACGATTTTGTCTGTTGATTTGGATCTGAATTCAAGATTGATCAATAAAGAAGAAGAACCAAGGCCGAAGCCTTTATTTTTGTCACATGTACTCTCGCAC
>JAOTRR010000018.1:18478952-18490984 GCA_028570945.1 Gogo arcuatus | reverse complement strand
ATTCTAATATGTGGCTTGGCGGAGGTATGCACTCTACCGAGTGCCCTTCTAGTTTTTGTTTGTTCCTGCCTACAATATTTTCTAGCAAATTTAGTTGGTACTATTTCCAAAACTATAAATGAACTAGTAGCTCAATTTAAACTACCACAAGCCTGACTTTTACTAAGTTACTAAGGATGAATGAGTGAATGCTGTGAATGCATCATGCAGCATCCATGCAGGTTCAAGTTAAAGAATGTGGTCTTTGTTTGTTCCATTAGCTTCATTTCTTATCATTCGATCATGCTTACATGAAAGTAACACTCCCTAGTGCGGTGACAGTCAGTTAAATTGTTATCCTGTCACTGGCCATATCCGCTATACTGCTGCTGTCACCACAAAACCATCACTCAATGTGATGAGATTTTTCAAAATGTGCCAAAATGTGTGTAAATCAAGCCTTCACTGCACTCTGCATTATAATGCATGCTTTTGGTCAATGCATTCCCAAATGAAAGCATCGCAATCCAGTTTCCCACTCTCTTTTCATGACTTCTTCCCCTTAAAGGACTTTAATAGTATGTGAGCCATTGCAAATTCACACTACTTTTCATCCATGAGCTGAAATAACTATCAGCGTTTATATGGACTCTCTTAAATCTCCTGAATACCTTCCTGCCCGGGCGAACTTGGAAGGCTCAGTGGAAAAAGGCGCACATGGTCCTCGGTGGAAGAGGAGGCAGTGGCCCGCAGGCACAACGCAGAAGCACCTAATCGGCCACTGAGATCAAAGCCGAAGGCCTCACAGAGGGCCCATGAAAACAGCTCCGCTGAATTAACATTCTATTAATTGCCCGCAGGGCCGTACGTTCCGATCAAAAAGCATGTTTCATATTATCAGAAAAATAATACCCTCACGCAAACCCCCTGGACTTCAAAAGGAAGCTATTTAGCAGTGATACTGCCATGTCCTTTGATCCATTTCTGCAGTTACACTCAGGGAGGGGAGGAAAATAAAAACAGTCATGCAGTTAGTATGAAAGATAGATGCAGAATACTGACAGTCATCCTGAACCCTGTGAAACGTGTGGGAAAAGACATGAGAAATAGTGACCCAAGAGAAAACGAACAAAAAAAAAAGAATTCTAGTGCTGCGTTGTGTTATTGCAACACATTTCCATTCCAGCACATGTGCTTTCTGTGTATTGACACTTGGTGTTACATTGACTAAGGTTAAAAAAATGAGGAACTTTTTTTTTTGGAATATTTAAAATGTTTGCTTTTCCATTATAGTAAAACAATTAGTGACCTCCATTAAGAAAAGGCAAGAGTGTGTACACCTCCTGAATGTCTCTTTCTTGTTCTCTCTGCTTGTGTCCATCTTCCCTGCAGAAGAGTGTCTCTGCCAGAATGGAGGCGTTTGCATCGATGCAAATGGCACCTGTGAATGTCCAACGGGGTTCACTGGACTCTACTGTCAGTTTGGTATGTCCTTACAGAAACTGTAAATGGTGTTCAGGTAAACTCTGGCAGTGCAAAGTACTTTCTCTTTCTTAGACACATTTACATGTGTGCTCTTAATCATTTGGTGCAAAATGTAGATGTGACCTCAAGTTTTGTTTTGTCTCTATTGAAATTATGGCTAGCACTCATTTATTTTTAATCTGTTCCTGGTTTTTATAGACAGCTATCATGACAACTTGAATTGTGCTCCCTTTAAATCTACATTGCAACCCAGAGAAATATCACATCGGACCACATCAGACTTAACTAATTCAATTTCTTTTTTATAGCAAGCACTGAAGAACAGAAGAGACTCGCTGTCTGGCCTGTAATTCGTACACTGATTATAGGCACATTTTTAGTGAATCCTGTGCAGTTTTGTAGAAGCGTGTTGAAACAGTTACATAATAAACATTGCAGAAGAGTCAAAAGCAGATTTCATATAGAAGATCTAAAGCTAATCCTGGGATTAAGACTGTGAAAGGGTATTAGCTTGTGACCTTATTTTTGAATGTTGAATTTCGACACAGCTCCAAAAACAGACAATATGCCCTTACAGGCATATTAAAATCACACAAGATTTTCAGTTGTGATTATGTGGTAACATGCGATCACATGTGAACAACTTGTTATGCCCTGAAAATGGACATTTTGAACTCAAGTAATCATGTGAACAATATGTGATCATGTGGAAAAATGTGTTAAATCAGCTGTTATAAATAAAACCACACACTGTACTCTACAGTTAACATATATACATATAATACATGGCTTGTGTAAAAATCACCTTTGAAAATAAAACTCATGCACTACATATGAAAAGTCCATGGTGTGTAAAAAGTGTGAAATGTAACACATGAAGTGTTTGAATCGTGATTATTCACATGTGAAGTTCACGTGACTTTTCTGTACGGGTGGTTTTATATTAGCGCCAAATCTCTTCATGTGTTTAATAACTATAACATCATTATAGAACAATCAATTGATTGATGGTTACAGATTCATTTCATTCTGATTGGGTGGTCCTCTATGCAGATGATTAATATAAGACAATGATTCATCATTTTTCATTATTCTAATCTCATTCCCACAAGTGTGCAGTCTGGTCTTGCTCCCTTGTTGCCCACCTCACATGCACTCAGTAACTATGTCGTTTGTTTACAGAGGTCACACAGACACCATGCAGTAACAGCAGGCCGTGTCCGGACGGGGGTCCATGTTTGGAATACGGGGGCACGTACCTTTGCACGTGCCAAACCGGCATTGACTTTGAGCATGATCACAAGGACTTCTACCCTTATGGTAAGCGCTGGAGAACATGAAGATGATAAATGACTTCACTTGAAGTCATAGGAAAAGCGACAAACTCTGCCTTAAAAGCTGTAACTTTTAATATACATTGGCTCCTTTTTAGGAATTGCTGTCAGAATCCGATTTTGCTATTTGATGTCATACACATTCAAACAAATAAGACATTCCCAAAAGTGAAAAAATAAAAGTTATAAGCTCTCTCCTGGATTGATGGAACGTGGTCAAGTTGGTGTATGTGTTTTCCAGTACAGCCCCAATCGGCCTGCGATTCTTCACCATGTCAAAATGGGGGTTACTGCTATGAGCAGGACGGAGGCTACATCTGCGAGTGTGAGCATGGCTACAGGGGGAAAAACTGTGAAAAAGGTAATAACGGGCATTAGTGTGTATAAGCTGCGTTGTCGTTCTTTTTGCCTATGCAGTGTATTGTCATATTGCACCCTTATGAAATGCTTAGTGATACATGCAGCCTTGATTTGTCTCTTCCTTTTTTATCCTCAGTCAGATTAAGTATGTGTGCCTCTAGCCCCTGCCGAAATGGTGGGTCCTGTAAAGAAGAGTCAGGGAGCTACTACTGTGTGTGTCCTTACCGGTTTACAGGAAAACACTGTGAAGTGGGTGAGTATTGAAGGGGAACTATTATTTTTGTGCCAAGAGCTTTAAGGTGTTGGAGAGAATTGTGCACAACTACACTTCTGTTTTATGAGTTTGATGACCACAATTAAAGGCCCATGTGTGAGTGTGCTGGCAGGAGGTTTTCTTACCGAATTATCCTTTCACGATTCCCTCAGTATAGCTCGAGCTACTTGCTTTTCCTTTCAAGTGGAAGAAGTGTGCAATCTGCTTTCATTCATGTTTGGACAACTGCACTTCCGCACACACAGTGCCATAAAATCCCTGCAAAGAAAAAGCAGCACCTCAAAGCCAAGAGGCTTTTCATCTCAGGAATCTCATTATCCTGACTTTGTCTTATATTAGAGTTGTGCAACTGTTTGGCCGTGTAGAGCGATTCGGTGTGCTGGAAATCATTCAAGACTTGGATCCTTCATGTGTTGGAACAAAAACGCACCCTGGCACATACGCCTGAAAACGCTGTGTAGTTCTTTCTCAGAGCTACTGTAATGATTAATGACTGCTCACACATGTTGAAACACCACATCTACACAAAATGTAGATACAAATATTTGCACTTGTTCAGATTGATCATACAAACACATTCACATACAAGTAATTACAGCTATTCACACAACACACTCTTTGGAGTCTAGTCATGTTTCAGCTGAATAAAATGATAGGTTGTTGCTCATATAAAACCATTTAGTGAATTCTGACACTTAGCACTGACGCTTTTCAGTATTTCATTCAACTTCAATTGAAAAATGCTGGGTTTAAAGGTCATCCTCCTTGACAATGCATTTTTTTTTCAAATTTGTCATAACAATAAAAAAAAAACATTCCAGCAGCTGTCAATAATATTTGCTTGGAGGAAAAACACTAGCACCATTTGTTCTCTAAACAAAAGAAATGTCAAATGATGCAGAAATAACAAATGATGCACACAACCAATCAGGCCATTGAAGCTGATGGCTTTAACATTCGTACATATTTTAGTGGGTGGTGCTTTGGAGGGATTTTGTATTTTTTAAGTAAGCAAGGCATGTCTTGTGTGTTTTGTGTATTTACTGTAATGAATGAGCAGTTTAGAGCATTTCTACCTAAAAGTGAAAACTACAGAGCTGTTACTATGCAAATATAAAAAGTTAGCACAATCAATGTGATTTACTGCATCCTGAAAGCTAATTCAGGAACAGCAATTACATCTGCAAATTGATACACCCTAAGGACTGGTATTAAATTTGCCGTTTCTTTAATTTGAAGACAAAAATTATATTTAAGTTTACATTTTAAGATCTGAAACAAATGACAAAGTTGCTTGAATGCAGTGATGTGGGATTAGTGATTTCAACAGCATTTAAACATAGCCTCTGTTCATATATGTAATGAACAGGGCACACACTCATGTCTAGAATATTTAAATTCTGTGAGTATGATGCATTTAATAGGTGATAGATGTGATGTGTAATTACTCATATATGTGGCAGGTTTCAGTTTCACTTCTACTTTTCCAGGAGACATGTTTGAGATCTGTACTTGGCACAACTACAGAGAAAAAATCACTCATGCTCAATCCAGATTTCCATATTGATTTCTTCTACTATGTGTGATGTCATTTACACGATTGTTCCTTGTAAATCAACCGCAACTGCACGTGCAGTTTATCAGATTGCATGCACAGATTAGCACTTTTTATTTGGGATCTTAAAAGATTAGTGTCTCTGTGTAGGACACATTAAATTAAAGGTGTACTCAAAAGGCTTGGATAGTACAAGTGTTGACTCTATGCTGTGTGTTTGTGTGCAGGGAAACCAGACCCCTGTGCCTCTGGCCCGTGCATGAATGGAGGAACGTGTTTCCATTACATCGGCAAATACAAGTGTGAGTGTCCTGGATCCTTCATGGGAAGACACTGTGAGATCAGTAAAGGAGCCAGTCCGGCTTTGGACGGTAAACCATATCTCTTGTCTTTCATTAGAAATGCCCCAGAGATTGTAATACAGTAATCAATTTCATATGACATCTTTCCCTACAATAGCTTCCATCCATCGCAGTATGTGCAGCTTATAGGGAGGTTAGAAGGGGAATAGAAGACGATGCCAGGAAGAGGTAATGCATGCCAGTTCCTCCTGGGGTACTTGGCCATAGCGCTCCTCCCCAGAGAGAAAGAGAGCCGGAAGAAGTGTTCTGAAAACCTGATCCTCATTCTGAATGGTGGTTGTAACTCTTGACAGTGACATCGCTATTTCAGGGTTTGTGGGTTTTCCACAACGTAAAGTTGCAATCATGCATTGCTGTTGCACTCTTGCACAAGGAAAAAAAAATTAGCCCCATGTCATCGGAAACATTTCACAATATTGATGTTTACAGTTTTTTCCTATTCCTCTCTGTTTATGGATAGGCTATGGGAAGATCGCACTCAAAGTCCTAGTGGTTCTAGTTTAGGGAAAAGACAAACGTTTTATGTTTTGCAGTTGTTGACAAAAAAAATAACAGAATGCATCCAGTACATCTCAACTGATGATCTATTTTTTAGCTTCTGCTGACTTTATTCAAACCACTGAGGAAAATGGAATATTCACCAGTGTAATCTTGTTGCAAACACAACATTGCAAATGCTATAGATACATTAGTGGAAATTTGCATCATCATTCTTATTCCAAGAAGAAGACAGATTCTAGTTTGCACTTGCAGATTTACAACTTGCGGACTACAACTCCAATGATGCATAGCTCTTGAGTTATGGGAGTTAAGCACATATCACAAACAAGCACCTGTTTACAATCACACTACTCTCAGTGTTACTTCGCGAAGTCTTGCCACAGCTGTGATAATTCCATGCCTTTTTGTCTGCCTGTTTTGCTTCACTCTTGTCTAATTCATGTAGCCCTTTGCTACCAGAAAACTTTATGATTGTCGATCCATTTCATCACATTATGAAATATAGTTTTTACACCCAATCTAGTGTACTATTATGGCAACTGTTTGGGACTCAGCCATGGTTCAATGATGATTTATTATCAACATATACTTTATTCCTCAGTGTAATTATTATTTTGTTATTTGGTTATTTATTACTACTGCCATACTAGCACTGACCCATAACCTAAGAGCTCCTTCAAATCATTTGAATTGATCAGATAGATATATTTTTGGCATTAATATCTACTTACAAGGGTGGCACAGTGGTTATCACTGGTGCCTCACAGCAAGAAGGTCCTGGGTTCGAATCGGGTGGCCGAATAGGGCCTTTCTGTGTGGAGTTTGCATATTCTCTTCGTGCCTGTGTGGGTTTCCTCCCACAGTCCAAAGACATGTATATTGGGTCAACTGGTTACTCTAAATTGCCCATAAGTGTGAATTGTTGTTCATCTTTGTGTTAGCCCTGCGATAGATTGACGACTTGCCCAGGGTGTTCCCTGCCTCTCACCCAAAGTTAGCTGGGATTGGTTCCAGCTTTCCCTGTTTCTGGGGTTTGATCCTCAGCTTGGTTTACTGCCTGCATGGAGTTTTACATGTTCTCCATGTGTCTGCTTTGGTTTCCTCCGGGTTCTCTGGTTTCTTCAATCTCCCAAAAACATGCCAGTAGGTGGATTGTCTACTCTAAATTGCCCCTAGGTGCGAATGTGTTTGGAAGCTTGTGTGATGCCCTGTGATAGACTAGCATTCCATCCAGGGTGTATTCCCACTTCATGACAGGAAAAGCTCTGGATTTATCACAATTCTGACCAGGATAAAGTAGTAAATGCAGATGAATGAATAAATAATGTAGATAATATCTCTCTCTATAGTAAATATCTCAGTATATCCAGCATTTTAATGGATCGAATGACTTTTCCTTGTAGGAACTGATTGTGGTCCCCCTCCTAAGGTGAAGCATGCTGAGGTACAGTTCTCTTCCACCAGCCCTGGTTCCTTGGCTCTGTATACATGCCACCCAGGTTACACTCCCAACCCCAGAGCCACACAGAGTATCTGCAGCAGCCATGGTTCCTGGGGTCAACCTCCAATCTGTGATGGTGAGTGCAACCTAACCTGCATATCGCATTCTGACACGTGGGACAGACAGGTAGGACACAAGTACAAAAAGCCTATATGTTAGACTCAAAATCTTAGACACAGTGGGATATAAATGGGCAGACTAATCAGTAACTAATATAAAACAGCTAAACACAATCAGTAAATAAGCAAATGACAGAGCAGGGGTGGAGACAAAACAGAAACAAAAACAACACAAGCACATGGTACTCATTGCCATGGGAACTGCAATGCGGTGAGTCCGTGACACACATACACAAACACAGAAGTGCCTCTTCGCTGTGACACATATGGGAACCGTGCCTAAACCACTGACATTCAACATTTGCCAAAAATGCCAGCTCTGGGACATCAAGCAGAAAACCTTCTGACCAAGCGACATGAGTAGAAAATGTGTCTAAACCAAGGCTAAGGAACACAAATACAAGTTGTTCAGCATTAAATACTAAAATAACCTTTGTCAGAGTTGTAACTTGGGTGATACATACGTGAATTAATGTTTAAGCTCATGTTGTGGCATTTGGAAGCATGGTGTAGAATTTAGTACACACACACACGCACACACACACACACACACATACACACATCAGTCTGTGGTCTCTCCACAGGTCATAAACTATGGAGACCTGACAGCAACATCATTCCAGAAATGTGAATAGTACATCATTCGCACCACTGTAAATACAAAAACAATGTATTTAATTCTAGCGGTGAGATGACAGAGCAGCCAAATGGTGACTTTGGTTTGTCAATATACACTTTTTTAAATCAGTTGCTATGAGAATAAGGTAGAACGTTAGGGCAGAACTCACTAAATCCCTGATTTACTATAATCTGTGTTTTGTTTTGTTTTTTATCAAGATTCCTTCAGTATCAATTTTCTGTTTTCCTTGAGATGCGTGTTTATAATGGCCTTCATTTTTCTGGGATTAATCGGTTTCTCTAAAAGATCTCTATGAACATTTTTCATTATACATTTATAAGACTCATCTTTCTCAAAAATCACCCAGATTCATTTGACAGATTTTAGCAACTCTTTACTACTCACCTTCGCGTGGTTTGTATGTCAATGATTCTGTGTTTTTCTCCTCAGAAATAAACGAGTGCTTGTCTCAGCCTTGTATGAATGGAGGCACATGTCGAGACCGAGTGGCCTCCTTCCTGTGTGAGTGTGAGTCTGGATTTACTGGCCAACGCTGTCAGACAGGTGACTACAGCCTACTAATCTGCTATGCATTCGTGATTTATTGTTAATTATTTGTTGACTCCTAAAGTCGCTAAAGGGGGTGACACCTGCCATGTGTTACAATTTATTCCATCCTATATATATATATATATATATATGTAGAGAGAGAGAGAGAGAGAGAGAGAGAGAGAGAGAGAGAGAGAGAGAGCAGTAGCAGACCCAAGTCCTGGTCTGTGTTCTAATAATGTTTTCAACACTCATTTATTGACTCTCCCTCATCACTGGTATAGCTGGAAGTGGATTTTTCAGCATGGTAAACTCGAATTACCTTAACCTGTGAAATAGATAGCCTGCTAATTCTCTAGAGAAGTATGGTTAAAGCAGCTACCTACATAAAAATTATTTTGTGCGGTGTAAATCGAAATTCAGCTAATGTCAGCTGTTGTTAAAAGGAAATAGTATCAGATCACAAAGTTTTCTGAGAAAATTGTGCTCTCATGCTCAACATCGACTCAATCTTTCTCAAGGTTTTTCAAGAGCTTGGCTACCAAATCTCACTTGATCTGATACAGCAATGGAATGGCTTTTAAAGTGGAATTGTGATTTCCATTAAACACGGGTTGATTTGTTAAAAGAAATTCTGAGAAATAGTGGATTTGAACTGCAGGGGTTATTATATTGCTCTGGAAATGCCCTAAAGCCTATTTCACAATGGGAAGAAAGATAATCTTACCCTGACTGCTACACACACACACAAAAAGAACAGTAATAATAATAATAATAAATAAAAAAAAGAAAATGTTAGCTAGCTAGCCAGTTTACTACAATAGCCTGGTATGACATAGCATCATTAAATATTTACACAGTCTCCAATGATTATAAACTCAAATGTATGTTATCCCTGGACATCTTTCCATGTTTAACAACTGTTATCACAGCTGTTTAGTGTTTTTGTTTTCTCTCTCTCTCTCTCTCTCTCTCTCTCTCTCTCTGATGACAATCAGCAGATGGTCATCAATAGTAGACATCCCAAGCAATACATAATGACATTAATCCAAAAGGGATGGAACAATAATAATGTTATAAAGTGTTATAAAGATATGTTGTAACTGGCAGACCCTTGCATCCAACCTCACAAACAAGCTTGTCTGTAAAGAAAAATGGTGAGACCAAGTTGATTAGAGCATGTTAAAACAGTATTGGAATGAAGGGCTACGACCTAATTTGTTTCCCTAACGTCTGATTCACTTCATCATCTAATTACCCAGCCATAACAAGAATTAATTCTAGTGTGAAGAGGAAGCTACAATCAGCAGTTCTGTGCATGGTATAAATGTAGTTCATCCTTATCCTGGATTTGTAAACAAGACTGTGAGGTTTTAGCCAAAGATCAGCCTTAAGCAGCCAGAGAAACCATGAGCATAATGTTAAAACCAGCAACAATAGCCTTTTAAATATACCGCTGATGACTCTGCTAAAAGTTGATGAGTAACCAACACTTCATCTTCTTATTCATAGAATGGCTTTATATTAACATGTATCTGTCAACATTATTACCAGCTTGCAACAAATAAATGTTCCTTGATTTTTGCTACAGTAGTACATTTAAAACTATAACCCCAATTCCAAAAAGTTGGGACGCTGTGTAGAATGTAAATCAAAACAGAATGGGATGAATTGCAAATCATGGAAGCCCTATATTTCATTGAAAATAGTAAAAAGACAACATATCAAATGTTGAAACTGAGAAAATATATTGTTTTCTTTTAAATATATGCTTATTTTGAATTTGATGCTAGCAACACATTTTTAAAAAAATTGGGACGGGGCATATTTTTTGGAATTGGGGTTGTAATTGTAGGGGAGGGATTTTAAGATTGGGGTGCAATTTAGCCTTTGTAACTCTTAAAAATTAATTTTTTTAAATGACACTTTGACACTACAGTTCAGTAGGGTTATTGAATAATATATATCAGAAACAGTCTTTGCCAGGTGATTGCTGACTCAAAAATGTACATTTATTTATGCAAATGAGGCTTTATCTAATTATATATGCATACATTTGCATATATAATAAAACCAAAGATCTAGTCTTTTGATGTTAATTAAAACGTTTATTTTTACTGTGAAGTCTGATACAGAAAAGGTTGTTGGTATATTATTTCTTTATTGCTTAATCAAGAAAATACCAAGCACTGTTATAAAACAAAATGTATTTTGTCAGTATATAATCGAACATAAATTTAACAATAATCAACATTTTGGGAAATTCCTCTGAAATATCCTTCTCAATAGAGATAAACATGTAAAATGTTATCACTGTGGGTCATCTAGAAACTCAGATTTTTGGTTCTGAATATAGGAATAAAATGATATTGAGATTACATGTGTTTCTACTCTAGTAAGTTTGGTTTATAAGATTTATAAAGGAAATTGGAAGGTATATCATAATGATGCATACACTGGCATCATGAAACAAGCTTTTCAGGGATATATTACATGATGTGCCAAGTGGTTGGGACTTATGCTTCAGATAATGTGTTGATTGCAAGCAGACAAAAACATTTTTCAGTTGAGTTTTGACATATTATTACTATAGTTTAAGAGAAGACGTTATAGATGCATTTTATCCAAAAATAAGAAAATAAATAGATTGATGTGGCAAAAATAGTTATATTCCAGTAGTGTTTTGTCTTAATCATTCAAAAAATATGTTAACACATCTTAGCAACAATATCCCATTTTTACATGGTATCTTTGCTGACATAGGCTGTATTTTGCTCTTAAATGAGTACCAGGGTTGACAGTAATGAGAATGAGCAAATACACAAAATGTCGTTAATTAGCATGCATGCTAATGCCATGAGGATATTGTAATGATTTAAATTCATCAACAAAACATCACTGAACATAAAGGAACAAGAATGTGAGAACTTAATTTTCTTCTTCCCATGATCTTCAGGAAGTTCAGGTGATGCACCTTCCTATTGAACATGCAGTTTATGGAATATTTCAAATATTTTATAGAGGGTTCAGGTAACAGGGTTGAGTGAATGCTGTAGTACATTAACTAATTTTTTTTTTTACATTTGTCAGAACATATAATGGATGACTCATGTAAAAGGATGTTTTGAGCATGAGCTGTTAAATGCTTTCACATATTAATGCAATATAATTTTCGAAGTATTTTAATGATTAAGGTGTAGTTATACACCGACCAGCCTTAACATTAAAACCACTGACAGGTGACATGAATAACATTTGATCGTCTTGTTACAGTGGCACCTGTCAAGGGGTGGGCTATATTATGCAGCAAGAGAACAGTCAGTTCTCGAAGTTGATGTATTGGAAGCAGGAAAAATGGGCAAGCGTAAGGATCTGAGTGACTTTGACAAGGGCC
>JAOTRR010000018.1:18420618-18438763 GCA_028570945.1 Gogo arcuatus | reverse complement strand
ATATATAAAATTTTCACTTTCTTAAATAACTGATGGAAAATATTGAACTTTTTCACGACATTCTTCACGATATCCTAATTTTTTGAGATGCAGTTGTGTGTGTGTGTGTGTGTGTATGTATGTATGTGTGTGTGTGTATGTATATATATAATTAGTGGGTTACGTGGCTTAAAATGATTGATTAACATTTTGATAGCATTAAATCTACCATATTTTAGAGTGAGTTATGACGCTCTGAAAATGGCGAACAGTAACAGCACACTATTCCTCTGTGAAAAAAAATAAAATTTGTTATTTTGATGATGTTCTGTATGAATGCAGTAGAAAGCTTTGGACTATTAGGCTAAATGTGGACAAAAATTAGTGTATTAGTATATATGCAGTTGGAAGAAGCTCAGTCTCTGAGTATTCATAATGAGGGTAATGACCAGTTGGTATTGTTGATCATTGGGGCGGGCCTGTGTATATATCACTTCCACTTTTTTGTTTGCATATTGTTGTTGAGTGTTGTGGATCCTTGTAGAACAGCAATCGCCTGTATTACATTGCAGAACTTTCAATAATTTCTTGCCATTCTAGTACTCATGCATGTTGAAGCGTGCTTAGCGGATTTCATTCTTCCTTTAATTTCCATCCAGTGACCGTTCGTCTTTTTTCCTAATGAAAACCAGATAGGTCATGTGTTTGTCATGGCAAATTATTTGGACAGTCTGTAGGTACCTAAAACCACTCATTTCCTTTTCCCTGGAGTACCAGGCATGCAAATCATATATCCCACCACATCCTGTTAGCAATACAAGAGAAGAATATGATGAGAGAGGGGATAATGAATGAATCAGATCTTGCTCATGTATGTTTAAACACATCCACGTAATGCTTTTCTGAATCTGATAAATGCACTCGTCTCATGTTCATCAGCCCTGACTTTGCCTTAGGGTTGGTTCAGTACAAAAAGTTTGGGTTTGGTATGGTACCTGGCATGGTAAAATGGTAGCGGTGCTAGTTCGGTACCAATGCAATAAATAAGCAAATAAACAAACAAACATACAAATTGATGAAATTAATGAACATCAAAAGTTGTATTGTTTAAATACTGCATTAAATGAGTGAAAACATTGACGTCCTGCTTCTGTCTGTCTGTGGGTGACAGGTGTACAAAGAAGGATTTATAAGTAAGCTAATTTTACAAACATCTGACTAAAGTTATTTCTGTAGCCTCGTTATTCTTTCATTCATGAATTCATTAAGGAGTAGACTGCTAAGTAGGCTATGGCTACATCCACACTAATATGTTTTAGTTTTAAAACAGCATTTTAAAATGAAAATGATCTCCATCCAGACGAGCGTTTTAGCGCCATATCAGAAATAATGTAGGTCCATACTAACACGCCTGAAAACACACATCACTTGACCATTCACATACACTGGGCTTGCGCATGCCGGTATAAACAGCTGATGCCTTTTGTTTCCTTCCAGGAAAGGGTCGCGTGATAATCAGAGAAGGATACATCATGACTGATAAGACCCAATCAGGATGCGAATGTGGGTGTCTGCATCATCGTTTCTAAATGTCTCCGTTTTCGCCCGTCTACAGTAAAACACTACCCTGGAGTTTTAAAACGTAAACGAGCATTTCCAAACGTCTCCATTTTAGGGGTTTGAAAACTTCGGAGTAGTGTGGACGCCAGCCATAAAAGTAGCAAAAGTGATGTGTTTTAAGACTAAAACATATTAATGTGAACGTAGCCTAAGAAGATAAACGGCAACCTTAGCGCCATCATCAAAGCGGCTGTCTGCCAGTTAGCCCTGTGTAACGTTAGGTCGGCTAAACTTATATTACAAGCGGGTTAGTCTGTTAGCTAGATTCAGGACGGAAAATATTGTGAATAAGCTAACCATGGACAAAGTTCAGGACCTGTCATTTAGACAATCTTCTTTTCAATTTATTTATGTGATCATCATGCGCACCTTCCATTCCTGGAATTCTTTGTTCAAATTGGTATGTAGTGCATCTGATGTTTCATCAGGTTAGATGTATTGTCTCCTCCCATCACACATGACTTGAGGCACCGTTTGCACACAGGTGTAGAAGGGGACTCCACCTCTCCACCATCACTTACCCTAAAAGCAAAATATCGCCATGTCTCACTCAGAGCCTTGTTTCTTGACAAGTTTCAGAAATCTAATGTCACTAGTTCCTTCAGCAGTTGCTGAATCCATAGTGTCCTCTCAAACTTAGCTAGATAACTCGAGGCGGTGTGGCAGGTCACTGGTCAGAGGGAGAGTTCTTCCACAGTTAGTGTTAGACTTACATCACACCCACGAGCTGCTGGCTTAGTCTTAAAGGGCGGGCGAAAGAGCGAACTCTTAATGGCGCATTTCAAAGTATAGTGAGAAAAGGCGAAATGCAGTAATGTTAACTACCAAAATTTGTGAAATGATGACACCGTACCATTTCAAATGTCAAATGTACCAGTAACGGTAAATTTCCAGTAACTGGAGCAACCCTACTCTGCCTTCTGGGTTTGTTTTGAAGTGCTGGTGGATAAAGTTGTAAGAGAAGCACCCTCGCCACCCCTCGCTTGGTCCTCAGTCTCCCATGAGCACCACCAGTGCTTGTGTGATGCACACTCAGGCATGCAAGATAAGGCTTTTAGTACAGGAAGGCTTTTGTCTTACCTGAACATGCTCCACCAGCTAAACTTTAGGCTTTGTTCTGGTTTTACAAAAGCAGCAGCGTGATATTCAGTTTGCCTAAAGAACTGCACGGTCCTGTCCAAAATAAAATGTATAACTGGAGTTGTTGTATCCTGATGCATATCCTTATATTAGTAATAAAGCACTCTTGGTTTGTAGATATTAATGGAAATATCATTCATCTGAACTATCAATTATTTTTGCTGCACTCGTTCTGAGAGAGGTTCTTATTATTTCACATATTTTTCTTGATTATACGTTGCACATCAGTAGAGAGCACACCCCCTTAGATTCAGCTTGCTTACAGGAAAAAAATCGAAATGTATATCGCTATGTTGTTTTTTATTATGTGGTGTATTATTTAATTTTGAATCTGATTTGGTTTAGTGTTGATTCATTTTCTATAACAGCAGCTCTGACAGTAGTCCAGCTGTAATCCAGATCACGAGTTTATTGTTGTGCTAGTGTTTCCTCATAGGAGCTTATATGGCTACACATAATATAAAACTAATAATAAACAAATTAGAAAATGTGTTTTTGAACAAAAGAAAACATGTAGTGATTGATTTGGCAAAGTGTTCTGTGAGGTAACATTTTAGCTTTTATGGAAGGAGTCAGCGTGTTGTAAAAGTAAGTTTTCCACCATGAGGAAGTCTTCAGGACGAGGGCTTTACTCTTTGCGGTGTCTCAGTAACACGACAAGCTGTATTTTCCTGTCTTATCAACTTGAACGTTAAGAGAAATCAAGTGCACGAAAGTGAGGTGCTGTACCGTAAGTGATAACAGGAACTAACTTTTTTTTTTTTTAAGATGTTCCAAAACATCGGATGTAACTTTAAATGTATAAACAGTATGCCGAGCCATTCTTTAATGAAGGGCTGTGATATAAGAGGGCAAAAACACTTCAGGATGTGCTGTCACAGGGAAATAATGAGCTGTGTGTTGGGCTGGTGTGATTTATTCCTTACTTACTGATAGGATAGCTACAACGTAATCTAGTGATGGCTGACATTGTACTCTTTTTTTTTTTTACTTACATAATCATGTGTTGGTGTTTACAGACACAATAGTTATCGTCAGTGTGTAATTTCACTTTATGTATCAGTTAATATTAGCTTCATATACAAAAGGAACCACCTGTGATTTCCAAACTGAAAGTAAACAAGTGTTGCTTTGCTGTCCATGCTTCAAATAAAAAAAAGTACATTATCTGTTAGTCCACTGTAATGCATTTGGGTTTAGTTATTGTTTCCATGTGCATTTTATTGACTTGTGTTGCCTAATAGTCATTAATTGGGATTGTGCCTTTTGTTTTGGATAGCATGTTTGCTTCCAGCTATGTCACCATTCAGCTATGTCTGCTTTGTTTAAACACACTAAATGTGTGTTTAGTGTTTGGAGACATGTGCTAACGTGTACTCAGTCTCAGCAAAACCCAGGTCAGTAGTGAGGTAATGCCGTCAGCTCTCGGTAGACTCTCTGCGTCTCTGGGCTGTTGCATTATTATAACAGACAGAGGTTTCTGTACAGAGTAGGGGGGTAATGCAGTGCCACTATTTGTATCTGTATCTGTTTAATCTACCAAATATCCATATCTACATTCAAATTTTAACTGGACGTTGGTGTGGCCTAAAGAAGAATGAGGGTTTTGTAAATTAAATACTAAACCTACCACTATGCCCCTAGAATCCCCTAGAATATTTTGTATTTAGTGCTTCTATTTCACAAGATATAAACACTAAAAGCCTAATTTAAACTACTGCAACACGAGCCAGGCTGTTACTAAAGACGCGTTCATGTTCGTGTGGTCTCTATTTGAGATTAATATTTAATCTTTCGCTTCTGGTTTTTGCTGTCTGTGAGTTCAATAGTCCTGATACACACCTCTAGGCTCAACCAGATCTTCTTAAAACCTGTTTATGTATTCAATTACATCCCTAATTACCCCCTAATGACATTTCATTTATTGTATTTGTGTGTTTGTAATGATTGAGCTTAAATCTAGGTCCAGCTTCATTCCCACCCTCCAATGTCATGGATTTTCTAAAGTCATCTTCTCTGTCCCACCCAGCAAGGCTCACACCCATCAATCTGAAGATAAGATATAGTAGCAAGATACACTGCTGGAGAACTTTGAAGCTTTTTTTTTTCTAAGCAAGATCAACCACAGGATTTTTAATCACTAGACTTGTTTTCTCCTCTCCCTGTTGGCTTTTTCAGAACAGTGGATGCAGCTCAAGCATGAGAGGGGTTTTGAAGCCATATAAAAAGACACGGCATCCCCTCATGGTAGTGCTTAGTTAAGGACTGGTGTCAGAGCGAACGGAAACCACCAGTGAGCCTCTTTAAAAAAAAAAAAAAAAGCTTGTGTGGTTGACCACAGAGCCTTTCAAAGGAACTTGTTACTCGTTTCAGAAAGCAAAGAGGAGAGATGAAATGCTTCCCACAAAATACAGTGGAATGAAAAGACTGTAGAGGTTTTAAGCAAACTAGTAAACTCTGCTGGCCATCACTGTGTTTTTGTTTTGTTTTTGTTCATTCTGCTACTTTTTCATTCCTTTAGTTCTCTCCACTTCCTCCCAGTTCCTTTTCATACTTTTTCCATGGATTGTCACATTAGAGTGATCAATAAAAACACTGGGTCAAGCACCCTCGACCCCTCAGACGCCCACATTCAGTCCATCCCCCATGAGCTGGTGGTGGTTTACTATTCCCACAAAGTCTTGTTTCAGCATGAAGCTGATTAGAACCTACAAAGCTGGGGTTTAAGGAAAAGAACAGAAATACTTAGACTACAGAATACACCCTCCACTCACCCAGGCCGCCCCTCTCTACCTCTTTCCTCACTTTTCCAGCAATCTGCTTTTAAGTGGTACAACAAAAGTAAGAACAGAAAATTCACAGACCCTGAGAAAGGTAATTACGCCAAGCGAAAATCTGTGGGTGTGCCTGGTGTTTCTCACACGTCTTAAAAGTAACAGATTTTTTTTTTAATTTCCACAGTGACAGGTCATCAGTGACATCAGTACAGCTGCTGTGTCCTGGCACAGTCGGCTGATTAGGTCCGGAGTTGTGAAATGTCCTTTCATAAGTGGACAGCTCGGTGCTGTGGGTGTCCGTCAATCCAGCAGTCTCTCAATCTGGAATTATGGAAACAGCTTTTGTTGAAGAGCCTATGGTTTAAAACTTGGCTCCCACTGAATGCCTCAAAGTCCAGAACATAGTAATCAAGTCACAGTGGAGGTTTTCTGAGCTGAAAGTGGAATGTTCTTTACTGGCCAAGTCATTCACCCACCCAGAGCTGCATTTCAGTGACTGAAACGTCTGAATGAAGAAAGACCATGGAAAAAAGCAGGAAATGAAAATGGCTACATTAGATGCCTGGCCAGGAGGATGGATAACTGATGATGATGATTATGTGTCCTAGTGTCTGCAAGCAAGTATTAAACATAAATTACTCATTCCTTTTGATCCTTTGAAATGGTAGCTTTGTGTGAAAATGGCTGTGATTGCTCTATAGTTCACACAATATTAATCCCAGTAAATATGGTTCATCGTACACGCCACACCGCAAGTAAATCTGCAGTGGTCCTCAGAAACGTGTGGAATTCTGGAAAACGGCCAAGAATGACGAAAAAACAGGTTTTAACCAAATTTGAGTTTTACTGCCAAGAATATAGTTTGAGAGCTCTACTGTAAGAAAACATAAATATATTTTAACAAAATGGCATGGAAATGGTTTTATTTAGGTTATTTTCTAACGTTGCTTTAGCTGTCTGCCTGCAGGGATCATGCTGGGGAAGGAGCCAGTTTACCAAACACAGTGATACAATGCAGTCAGTCTGTCCATAGATATCTAAAACCTTGCTAGCCAAGCGTGCTTTTGTTGTGATTTGATCAAGTTTTTGGATAGTAATGGGCCAATAGTGAAACTTAAGCCTGATCAGTTCAGTTTGTGATCACACACCAGCCATCAGTGTCTGAGATGTACCTTCACATCGTCATCAAAACAGAGAAGAGCACTTACACCCTTTGTATAGATGACCAGTTTTAAAAGCAATGACCTAAAACCTAATAACAAGAAATTAGGTCAACAGATCTGACTGAATTAATCAGTGACCATGCTGACATCGATGGGGATATAAAGAGAGATCAGTCGAGTGAAGAGATGTCAATGAGGCTCGTGTTTAGATGCCACCAGTGACTTTTACCTCAGGTGATGAGACTAAGACTGAAGTGGGCGATGCTGATAATCAGTCTGATAACCCCTATCCCATTGTAAACTAACAATTCTGTTTCATTCTTATCTTACAGCAGTAATGTAGTTTTTCAGTAAGTAGAATAAGTTATAAATATAGAGATGGTGGGCATCTTTCAGTGGAATTGGAATGAAAATTTTAAATGGGATTTTCTCCATATTCACTTTTAGGGCTCAGACTTTTATATGATATAACCTCTAAAACTTTTAGTTTTCAGAACAGAAAATGTCAAATTGTGACTATGTGAAGAGTTTTTCCAGGTTGCCAAACAAATACTAAAACTGATTTTCTTTGTACTCTTTATTGCTGTCCTGTAAAAGTGGGGGGAGGAATTGAGGAATTTCCCTTCCCCCTTGTTTAAAGACAGTCCCTAACAGGCTGATAGACTGGCTCCACTCGACCCAGCTGAAGTCCCGCAGCTGAGATAGGATTGCCCCAGGGCATGGCTAGAGATTTCAGCCGTCACTCAGCTTCACATGTTCCTGTGCCTCGGCAGTGTGGGAATCGGCCTCCAGCTTGAAACCCCAGCCACCTATCCATCAGCACCCGCTCTCTCCCTGCTAATGGGTATAAATGCACCCGTCTTCAGAGCACAGGTGTGCGGTACAGCCTGGGAGAGAGGCTTTTCGGGTCGAAGTTGCTCGAGGAACGCGTCTGTGACCAAGACCTTGTTTAGATTACCACGTCCTTAGGCAGAGTTATTAGAAAGTGAAGGCGAGCCTAAGGGAAGAGACAGGCTGTTAAGGGCTGGTGATAGTGAAGGGTGAAGACCTCAAACATAAACATTCTCAAGCTGCGATTTTTTTTTTCATGGTATATAGCTGTGATAACTAGCATAATTTATGAATTCCAACTGGCTTAAAGTATCAGATGGTGCTCTCTCAGGCCTGAAATGCACAGAGGTGGGGGAAAGAGGAAGTGTTCGTTATTTTGGCCATTTCGTGTAGGTCTTGGCTCAGTCATAGATTTATGGGATGCATGTCTTAATCGCCATTCAGCCCTACATATTCAGGTTGGAAATTCTGCTTGCGTTTTGTCACTTTTCTGACCTTCACGTTATGATTTAGTCAGTTCACATGTTTTATTTGTCCTCCTTGATGCTAAGGGAGGACAGTGTGTTGGTGATTGGTGTCATGTGTTGACATGGTTTGCTGCTTTGAGAAATGTTTTTGTGCTGATGCGGTTTTCTCCTCCCAAAGACGTCCAAGCCCTGCAAAATCCATTAGTCTCTAAATGAGTGCATAAGAGATTTTTTTGTGGTCAAATGCAGAATTCATATGGACCCTGAATCATGGAATGCCATAAAACGTATTTTGTATGGAGAAAAGAATGGAGGTTATGAAGATCCGCTTTTTGTTTTTGTTGTTTTTAACATTTTTGGTTCTGTTGTTTTCTCCCACGTGTATCAGTACTGATTAGTTCTTTTGTGTGTTTGCAGGGCTGGATGCTGAGCTGTACTATGTGAGGGACGATGTGGTGAATCATTATGCTCTCTCCTTCATACTGCCAGTACCCAGCGAGACCAACAGCCTGCACTTCACCTGGCACGCCAAGAGCAAGGTACGCCCTGTTCTTCACAACTTCAGCCCCCGCATATGTCCTGTAACTATTTATCAGCTTTAAAAATAGATTTTAGTCAGTAATTTTTTTTTCTGTAAGCTTGAAAAAATTACCATTTCTTTGTTGTCTTTTGCACCTAGTAGGAATGTGTATATTTATCATGTGTTACATTTTATTAAACCAAATAATGGCTAAATGTATAGATTCACGATCCTAGTTGAAGACTTCACCAGTAAAGTTTGTGGAAACAAGACTGGAATTTATTTTGTCTTGTCATTTGGTAGGTATTTTCTCTTCTGACTTCCCTATTCCAGTATGTATTATTGTAGTAAAGGGTGTTAGGCTTGTTCCACCTACTAGCATGTAAGTGTTATCAAGTTTCTGGCAGGTATTAGCAATCTGAGCTGATCTTTACTATAACATCCAGTAATCGCTGACTTTGAACAAGGCTACAAGCCATTATTCTTTAATCTTATCAATGATTGAATTATTTCCTCTGTAAATTTTGTATTATTTTGTGGGGATGTTAATATCTGCGGCTTGTAACACTCAACTTTCTGTTGGATTTATAGTAGGTGCATGAACATACACAGCCAGGAAAAAAAGTGTTGAAAATGTGCCAAGAAGCTGTGAAATTCCATAAGGACCCGATGGTACACATGTACTGTAACTCAGCTGTAGGTCTGTAATGTGATATACAGCAGTGCAGATATTATAACTATTAGCCATGCAAATGTTACAACTGGTTTTGAGTCTATATTAAAAACATATTTAGCATGGCCCAGTTTTAACTACTGTGACTTTGTGACTTGATTTATTTAATTAATCACTGTGTGGCATTTTATTAATGTAATTAGTATGAAATGAAAGATGCTATATAAATCAGGTGCTTGTGGTGTCCATTTTTTGGCTTCTTATTATTTATAGTAAATATTAAGGATTTGGAAGGTCCTAGTATGAAACAAGAACTGTAATTTTAGGCTGAGATTGAATGGAACAGTAAATTAGTATCTCTCAGTGAAAACAAAAATCTGTAGTTTTATCATAATCAGTGAAATTAAACAACACAACCTTTCCAGTGCAGTTCTGTTTGTAAATCAGGGGTTGTACTCATACAGAATCCTGGGAATAAAAGTAGTTTCTAGCTGGCTGATGTAGGGGGAAATTGATGACAGCATTTTTCATAATTGAATATCCACAGTAATTGTCTGATTGGTCTTAAACTTATTGCTCAATATATTATAATAATATATAAAAAAAGATACCACACAGAAACAAAAATCTACACTGACATTATAAATGTTTTCTGTTAGATGTTTATAGACAGCAAAATCCTGGATGCACTATGATTTAGTCTGCCACGTAACTGCCTAAATCGATACTCAAAGTAAATGTGAAATACAAAACCCGTCATTGATGCAGATCTACAGGCTGCGCTGACAGTTTAGAAACCACATCAGCTAATCATTGCAGATATTTATTCATGGAACATTCCGTCATCCATAGCAACAGGGTGAACCCCGCCCCTCCTCTTAGTTTAGGAATTCCCTGATAAAAGTTCCTCTTTGCAATTATGTGAATTGGTTTAGGATCATTTAGTGCCACTTAGAAGAACTCTTACTGTAAAGATAAGATTCTTTGTGAATATGGCTCTGTGGTTAGAGAACTTGGTTTTAAAAAAATGAGAGACTTTGTGGTCCTTGTTTCTTGGCTTCCCTCATCTCTATACTGCCATCTGGTGATGACTGGTAAATCGAGGTGGACTTGAAAGTAAACGACAGAAACACACATGCATTGTCTTTGAATACAATACCAGCTGTGGTCCTAATGCTGGTGTGTTTTTTCTGTACTTGGACCTCTTCCTCTTTGCTCTGTGTAGGTGGACTACAGGTTGGGTTTCCAGGTGGAGAACCCTGCAGCTATGGACCAGCCTCATAGCAACATTTCAGCCCTTGGGGAGGTCCCACTCACACGCTCGGGTATCTTAAACACACACACACACAGACACTTGTGGAGTTCTAGAGGTCTCTTGAATTGAGTGTGTTTAATACTGTCCACAGAAACTGTAACACTAGTAACCCTACAAATAATGTCTTCTTGAACCTTATGTGTTCTGTTGGTGGCTGTGGCTGTGGTGGTGTTGATTCAAGAAAGCCCTATGTCTGTAATAAATGAACAGAATATTGTTGTACAATTAATGTTCATGAAATAAATCTGTAATCATGGAGTCCATGGAATTTATTGTAGTTAACATTGTCCCTTGCAAAGTTTGAGAACCTCTGTTCTAGAGGACCTCAGTTGTCTAAGTGCGCAGCTGGTATCTATTCATGCACTGAATAGATCTGAATAGACTGAATTCATCTATTCATTTTTATCGGACAGCCACCGCGTCTGTTTTATTAGTGTTTAATCTGATTTTTGTATTTGTTTATTGTGCGTAGTTTTCAGAGTGGACCTCTTCTGTTCTGGGAAAGTGGACGGTGAGGCCATTCTGACAATGCAGCTGAATCTGACGATCCACGCAAACAACTTTACAGTACTCAACTTCAAGCGCAGGAAAATGTGCTACAGAAGTAAGACCTGTAACATAATTTTAGTGCTTGCGTTTGTGATCGTGTGCATACCACACAAACGTGCTTTTTTATGTCTATTGTCTGAACCCATCCCTTCACCTCACTCTGTAATATGAGCTGTAATAAGAGTAGAGGTTGACATGACTTTCCTTCTGCATGACCGAAGCTGTCACAGTGAAGATAATGATACAAACTTGCAGTCATATGCATCCCTAAAGGAAATACCTGATAAATTTATGCATGAGTTATTTAACCACGTTTTTGTGTATGTCCTTGTTTCCTCTCTGTAGTAAAATAAGGGCCATTTTGCATTTGCTCTTCTCAGTGCCAGTTTTGCTTTATATTGAAGAAAAAGAAGAATGTAACACACTTTTCTTGAGTGAAAAATTTGGATTGAAATTTGTCCCCACCAGTTTAATTTATTCTTTTGACTATTATTTGTGGTTAGACAAGTGCCTTGTACCCGAGTGTATATATTTTGTGGTCTTTTAGTCTTTTTTTTTTTCCTTTGGATAAGAGATGGGTGTAACCTATACATGCATCTTATCTTATGTTTTCCAAGGAATTGAACAGCCAGGTTCCCCCAGAATCCTCCTTCCATTCTCCAACAAAACAGGGCCAGACTGTAAGTACTTTCTACTATTCTGTGTTTAAATAGTTCAAGATTTAATATTTATAATGTGCTACTGGTTGGTTTCAGTTGTAATTCCAGTATTATTTGTTGTAGATGTTTAATTTTGTTGGATTTAAATTTGTCTTTGATCTGTGCTCTGTGTATTTTCCTCAGTAGACAGCACCCCTACAACATCCACCAGAGTGTTCTACATTAGCGTTGGAGTGTGTTGTGCTGTCATCTTCCTCGTGGCAATCATCCTTGCTGTGTTACACCTGCACAGCATGAAGAGAGTCGAGGTAGATGACAGGTGGGTTGTCATTTACCAGAGTTCTGGCATTTGGGCTGAATTTTATGAAAGTCTAGATTTGAAAAGGGTTTGTTGAGTTTGATTAATTTTATTCTTTAAATGATGGTTTCCATGCTTTACACACGTGTACCTGTTGTCCTGGCAGCTTAGATCCTGGTCTCTTAACCTTTGTATCTTAGAGAAAATAAAATCTTTCTCAGGATTCAGTTCTGTTGAACATCATCTAATGAAATTTTCCTGCATAATGGACTTGTGTAATCTTGTTTTGAAGTTGGTATTATTTTCCTATTTGCTAATTCATGTCAAAGCAGCATTTTGATTGTAAAATTAGTACGTAAACCCATGACGTGTTCCCATTTTGTCCTTAGTGGCAACAACTCCAAGGCATGAGAATGTAGGCAAGAGCACACAGCAGCTCTTTGATATTTCCTATATTGAGTAAATGACATTAGTGCATGATTGGGATCAGTGGGTTTCAGAAGCCAGGTTGAAGCTGTGCTGTGTGAGGATCTTTGTTTGCTCTTCAGGGGGCTTTCTGTGGAATTAACCTCTGAAGCGCAAGGCTAATTCTTTTAATTGGCACCATTATACAACACTTTAGTGAAGACTATGGGGTTAGAAGGTACAGTGATACTGACAGCCTCTCAGGGAAGAATCGGAGGGAAGCAGGAAAATCAAATGAAGGAGAATATGGTGGTGAGAGATTCAAGACTCAAGAGCTTTATTGTCAATACGTCCATATACACAGTGCACTGAAATACCGTTTCCCTCAGGCTCCCTATGGTGCATTTATAGAGAAAATAGATTACAAAATAAGGTATATAAATAATTATCTATAGCAATCTAAGTAGACATTTGCTATCTAAACATCTAGATATCTAAGTACAGTAAACAACATAAATGACAAGACAAAGACAAAGGTGGGAAAAGTTCTATTACCCAGCTGAAAGCAGTTATTGCTGGCAATGACAAAAGGTATATTCATACAGCCATGAAAAAAATTGGCAAAAAAAAGCTGAAATTGAATTTATGCCACTTTTGTATATGATTATATTCACATTTTTATACATTTAGACAATATTTAAGCAGTCGAATTCTTTTTTTCTTCCTCATTCTCAGCATGGTGCTTAGGAATATCAGAGAATTATGAAAAGAACGACAGCATGGACAAAAAACAGCCTGGTGCACAGCATTCTACTAAAGTGTTGTTACTGTTGTCTGCACCAGATACACCGAGAACTGTGACAAGACTGGTTCAGGGAGGACCAAGAAATCTCGTTGGTAGAAATCTAGCTATGCTTTTGGTCTGAAAACAGTTTAGATGACATCATGTGGGTAAGAAACGGTCATGTCTGACTGTTTCCCCCTTTTTCTTTTGGTTTCTCACTTGTTTCTATAAATTACAAGCTATAGTTGATATAATGTTATTGCCTGTAATAACTGTAGATTCAGGGGGTTCACTGCAAAACTAGAATAAACTGACTGTTGTGATTAGTTAAAGCTTCACCCAGCAGCTTGGGTATTACTGTACAGAGTCAGATGGGTACACGCACTTACTCTTGAGCATACAGTGTGACTTTGATCTTTCTCTTTTTTCTTCTAGTGAGAGTGACAGTGGGAGCTCCCAGGGTCTTTCTCAACCCTCCACTCAGACCACGCAGTACCTGAGAGCAGACACACCAAACAACGCCACCTCCATCACCAGTGAGATCCACAGCAGCACACACTCACCATCAATGAACATTATCACCATCCTCCCTCAGTCAGTCATTTTTATCTATATACTTGTATACTCTTGTTAAATGAATAGTACACACAATTTACCCTCTACTCCATATGTAGTTGGTTAAGCTAAGACATATTTGGTGTCTCAAATTTGCTTCTTTAGTGTTGCTCTGGACCTACGAGGCAGATGTATCTCATGTACAGGAAATATTATCTCACTTAAAGTTTCTTTTATGGAAATACATGCTCACTGTAAATATGTCTGAGACTGCATCCAGTTCAGTAATGTCACACAGGCTTGCCAGCATGGCTTACTGTTTTAAAATGTGTGAAACTTCACCATGCAGATGAACCCTTTAACATTATGGGTGCAGTTAGGGTTAGGGGCTAGACCTGCTGGTCTTTTGTTTGTTTGTTTGTTTGTTTGTTTTTGTTTGTTTTTTAAACTTTAGTCAAATTTTGTATCATTCTACCATCTAAGCCACACCCAAAGTTTGAAGGCAGAACTGTATTAGAATCCTGGAAGCAGGGTTATCAGATCCTAGCAAAATTTCTAGGTGAACTACTTCAAAAAACACACAAAGAAAAACTTGAAACTAGTCCAGAAGCTTTGGGAATTGAATAAAGGAGATACATTTGTCTTTGTGTGAGAAACAAGTTCACTGTGGTGCACGCACATTTCTGATTGCAACACACCTTTATCATCACCTGATACCTCCATTATCCACTCCATAATCACAGTTTCCTCCTTCCCTTTTTCTATATTTGGTGATGTGCACCATAGATATATTGCCTGCACTTACACAACCCCTTTGTGTGCCATAGCCTATGTTTGCTGAAGATTTTATTCTGAATTTGCTTCAAAACAGGATTTTGAGTATTTGTTTAACTAGCACAAAAAACAACACCTGTAGACTTGTCTTTTCCACCTACAACTTTGTTGTAAAACTGGTGTAAAACCCATGACTCTGGCAACCTTGTCTGGAAGTGATGGGGTTCGTTATATAGTTCCACTTTAAACTTAAACTTGAACTGAAATCTTAACAATGCTGTATATGAAGGTATGCAAAAAAAAGAAAAGAAAAAGCAAGTGACTTTTATTACTTGCTAGCTTCATTAGCCTCATAGTGCCGAACCAAGGAAGCAAAAGTGTCCTGACTGAGCACATTTTAGGTAAGTGGAAAATTATTTAAATTAGATTTTTCACTGAACCATTTCTCAGTAAGCAAAGTGGTATGATCAGAGTTCTTCAGATATTTTCGTGCCTACACATTCCTCCACCTTACGAGGTGATTTGTAGCAAATGATCAAATGAGCTAAACAGGAATCAGAAGGTCTCAGTAATAAACACATCAGGCTGCACCCAATGTCCTCAGGGTATAAAGTCTGTCTCTGTCTGTCTCTGTGTGCGTGGACAGCAAGTACAAGGCGAGCAGTACTATGTATGAAGTAGACTACTCCACAGTCTGTATTGGACTTTTACTCAAATTCCTCCTGGTCATTTCTGCAATGCAGACTTATCTAGTGACTGAGGAAACATGGAGTGACGTTTTGCTGGACGAAAGTCACCACCCCCCCTTTTCCCACAAATCAGAGTTGACAGGAAGTGTTATTTTAGGTCTTTGTGGTGTTTTCTTTCTGGTTTAGACTTATTAAATTAGACTTGTTTTTGTAGGTGGTAATGCAATGAAGTAACTGATGCTAGTCTTATATAAGTCGTTCTAAGTATAGTAATGAAAAGACAAAAAAAACCAAAACAATCAAATGAGAAACCACTGGTGGTGATCAGTATTTTAATGTATGAGTAAATATCATTGGGGAGTAACTGCAGTATTTGGTTTTCAGTATTCATCTTGTCGCCCCCTGGTGGCCATAGATGTTCCCTTTAGGAACTCTTTGTGTTGCATTTGTCTGCCTTTCCTTTTCGTTTTTTTCCCCCACGCCACTGGCATTTGCTCTCACATGTTGTTAGCATAGACACCATTTACTTATCATAGTTACCCATCCTTTACCTATCTCTCTCTCCCTCCCTCCCTCCCTCTTCTTATCCTTTCCTCCCCAATACCCTCTGTCTCTTCCTCCATCCCTCCATCAGACGTTCACACTGGCTCTGCTCCCATGCTGCAGCTCTCAGGTGCCTCCTTCCCCCACCCTGGTGTTCCCTCCCATGAAAGCAAAAGTAAGTCCTGCTTTGGTCTTGTAAGACGCAAGAGAGCCAGAATGATCACACAGTCATTCACTCACACAGTCTCATGCTAACACACTCACACCTGTCCTTCTAACCTGAACACCATCATCATCACCATCATCATCACTGTCTCCACAGCTTAAAGTGAATGATGGCTTGTGTAAGCTTCTTTCTAACCACACCTAGCACTTGAGCTTTGATGAATAATTTGTGCTGCCTGCAGCTGGGGCCTGCATCACTGTAAAATTTAAATAAGATTTGTGCTTCCTTTAACTTGATTTGTGCCTTGTGTCAGTGACTTAATCTTATATGATTAATTTCTAATATAATCAGGTTATAATGGGGCTGTGTGATGATGGCTAAACAATCATTGAGATTATTTTGCCCAAATAAAAATGATTGCAATTGTTTTCTTTAACTGCGTGCATCATATCTCATATATCAACACAACTGGAGAAAAAATACATACGGTGTATATAATGCACCAGTCAAATCAAACCAACAGCTAACTGTAGGTAACCTCACCAATATTCTCATATCGCCCTCAATTATGTTTGAGTGAGGTAGCCAAAAATCATGATCACAATTAAAATACTAACTGTGAAACTTGCAGTTTGCTTCTCTGCATATATTCACTATGATTTTAAAGAGTTAATATTGATGTATTCCATTTGCATGCATGTTTGAGGTGAGAAAATGTATGTAAATTTTGTTATAAGATAGAGTGGATTACTAATACAGACTTTTATAGGTTTTTTGTTTGTTTGTTTGTTTGTTTTTAACTTATACAGACTTTAGAGCTCTGTAGAGTAGTTATAAACTCTTTTTCCCAGTATCACCACTTGGAGGCACCCTCATGCTTCAGATCTAAACAGAACATTTACCCTGCTAAGTGTATAGTATAGCATATTCAATCTGTATTTAGGACTATATTAATAACTTGAACAGTACTGTGCAAAAATCGTAGGAACCCCATTTTTAGTGCAAATTGTGTTAGATATTTGTTTTATGAATTCTGCATTACTGAGTCAGTAAAAAGCATTTTAGATTTCCAGTGTTATTTTTCCAAAAAATAATGTTACAGAAAAATGTTGTTTTTGTTTTTTTAAATGTCACTAAAGAAAGCAACATATTGTATGATGTAAGAGACCACATTTCAGACCAAAAAAAAAAAAAATAATGAAGGCTGCTGGGTTTTTCATGCCAAAAAAGAAGCAGGTGACAGTCAAAATCTCCAGAAGAACTGCACCTGGTTCTGCAAGATGCTCAGTAAAACTTACAGCTAATTTCATTACAAAACTGCACACATTGTGAACTATTTAAGGGGGGGGGGGGGGGAAACGGTTGTCACACAAAATATTGAGTTTGTTTATTATTGTTTCTTGCATGTAGTATATTTCTTTTAAGTAGAAAGATTTCATTTCATTATTTGTGAAACCATCTTTACAGCATTTCTGTGCCTAAGACATTTGCACAGTACTGTATATTCCATTGTTATTTTGGAAATTTCATCAAACAATTAATAGTGAAGAAGAAACTTTGCTGAAGTTCCAGTGGAATATCCTGCATTAAAACTGCCTTATGAATAGTGCCATGTAAATGAAGATGAATACAACATGGATGGGTCAGCAGTCCATCACAGGGTGCCATACACCCACACATTCACACTTAGGGGCAATTTAGAGTCGCAAAGCCAATACAACCGTACTAGAGACCATGGAGCTATGAGGTGGCAGTGCTACCATATGGTGACTCCCCTTTTCCCCACCCAAACATTACTACCTATCAAATGCTTTAGCAAAGGCGAATATTCATCCTTTTTTTCTATGTGCTTTAGAAGGCTGACCACCTTGATCATTTTTGAAAACTTTAATATTTAGGTGTTTATTAGGTCTGACTAATCACACACTGTTTTACAGTAGCACAATGTCTTGTTGTAAGTTAATCACTTGAATTGTCACATTTCAGTCACTAAATAATTGTGAATCAAATATATCGTCAGCCCACAGAGTTCTATGAGTATATAATTATGCCTGGGGTATCCACCATCATGTCACACTGTTTTTACACTAAAACAGTCTGTAAATAATAAAAGGTGAAAAAAGTGTAGACAGACTACAACCCCATTTCCAAAAAGTTGGGACGCTGTGTAAAATGTAAATAAGAACAGAATGCTATGATTTGCAAATCATGGAAACCCTATGTTTCATTGAAAATAGT
>JAOTRR010000018.1:18368880-18388180 GCA_028570945.1 Gogo arcuatus | reverse complement strand
GCTGATTTTGATTTGTATGTATGCTTGTTTGTTTGTTTTCTTAATAAACACCTTTTCCTGCATTTACATCCGCTATCAACCCTCATTACATGACAATATTTAGTGACTATGTATAAATTCCATATTTTAACTACAGAACTATTGGCACCCATTATGAAAATGATCAAAAGTGAGTAACACATGAACCTCATGAGCTTACTGTGGACGTTTATATTAGGATTGGACTTAGGGGGAGCCACAATTGTTTGGTATGCCCGTTGTGTCGCATTTGTTACTGACTTCACCTTACAGCAATGAGTGATGAAAAAAGCCTTAGCTACATGTGAATATTCATATCTGTTTTGACCGAAAGCACTGAGACTTTACACACGCATTACCCACATGGATTTTCCCTCCTACACAAAGCAGTGGGAATAACTGCATGTTCTTACAGGTTACAATGAATATTCATCTTACACACACACGCACGCACGCACATTTGCAGTGTCTTTGATGCTTCACTGTATTACCCATTAACAACAGCTGTTGAGCTTCTCTGAAGCTTTACTGAGCTTCAGTTCAATTGACTTGTCTTAAAGATCAATTATTTAATCATTCCAAAGTGTATGGATTTTACCAAATAGTTTACTAATAAATCACTCTTTCTATTTTCTTCCTTAATTTGATCTTTTGGTGAAGACATAGTGTTTGGGGTTACATATCACCCCAGTCAGACACCAAATTACACCTTTAAGCTTTTAATCCTATTTTAAAAGAAAGAAAGAAAGAAAATAAAAGTTTCTTTTTGTAAAAAATAAAAAAATAAATAAATAAATAAATAAATATATGGTTTCTGTGGAGACAATTGATTAAGTAACATCCACCAGTTAGGGGTGTCTTAACTGTATCTGTATCTCTTTCGTGCTCAAAATATCTGTATCTTTATCTGTATGAATTTTTATGCTTACCTTACCACCATGCCCCTGGAAACATTTTTTGGGGGGGGGGCAGAGCTGTTGGGAATAAGTCATTTTTTCATACACAGATTATAAACAAACAGCAATCATGCACCATTCCTCAGCTACCTCAGCTGCCCTGTGGAACTTTCTTGCAAGCTTTCTATTTAATGTGACTGAAGTACTTAGGGAAAAACCTTTCAAAACAACGTCTTCACTGTCTTTCCCAAATAAGGGAACTGTTGTTTTAGTGGACAGCAATAGCCACCTGAATATATGATCAGAGTTTTTTGGTTTGTTACTACATTCCAGAGAGATCCAAAATGTTTGTTTGTTTGTTTGATTGTTTTACCTTTATTTTACCAGGAAGTCCCATTGAGATTAAAAAAAAATCTCTTTTACAAGAGAGACCTGGCTAAGATAGCAGCCATACAAACTCACAAAAATACAACATATACAACATAAAATATCACATATACAACATAATCTACAAAATCCACAACCTATTTGAACTCACTGGCATCTCAAGAAAAACAACTACAAGTCTCATTCTCCACATTCTTTATGATGCTTTTAAATGTATCAATGGATATCAATCTATCCAATTTTAGATCTTTCTGCAGATTATTCCATGTCCAGGGTGCATAGTAAGAAAATGCAGTTTTCCCCAAATCTGTAAAAACCCACGGTACATTAAAAAGCAACCACCTAGATGAGCATAGGTGGTAACTACCTGAGTTCAGACAGAGGAGGGTACAGAGGTAAGCTGGAAGTTTACCCAATATTGCTTTATAGATAAAAGTATATCAATGCTCTTGTCTGCGAATGGCCAATGATGTCCATCCCACTAAATCATAAAGAATGCAATGATGAGTAAGAGACTTTACATTTGTAATAAAAGGTATTGATGCATGGTACACTGAATCAAGGCTCCGTAACATGGAAGAGGCTGCATGTATATATCACCATAATCAATCACAGGCAGAAAAGTAGCTTCCACAAGTTTTTTTTTACTTAGCATTAAAAGTAAAACAAGATTTATTTCTAAAATAAAAGCCAATCTTTCCCTTTGAGCTTCCTAACTAGATTAGCAATATGTACATTAAACAAAAACTTGTCATTTATCCATATACCCAAATACTTATACGAGGGCACCCTTTCAATTGATTTACCATTAGATGTGAAGATGCTAAAATCATCAAGCAACTGTGAGTGAGCTTTTGAAAATACCATGAACTTTGTTTTATGAGCATTTAAGACCAATTTTAAACTAAGGAGAGCAGTTTGTAATGACTGTAACGCAGTCTGAAGTTCTTGTACCGCCTGTACTATGGAGGGAGCATGCGTATATATGACAGTGTCATCAACATAGAAGTGTATTTTTGCTTGAATGTCCTTACCCAAATCATTTATAAAAATAGAAAACAAAATAGGTCCCAGAATGGAACCCTGAGGGACACCCTTAGTTCTCTCGAGAAAAACAGATTTATGGGCCTCTGCATAGACATGCTGGGTTCGATCTTGAAAATAATTTCTGAACCATTTAACAGCCTTAGGACTGAAACCAACATTCCTAAGTTTGTTCAGCAGCAATTCATGATCCACTGAACCTTAGATAGACCCACAAATAAAGTAGCGCAATGCTGTTTTCTGTCTAAGGCACCAATAAGATCATTTATCACAACTATAG
This sequence comes from Gogo arcuatus, assembly GCA_028570945.1. Classification (NCBI taxonomy): domain Eukaryota; kingdom Metazoa; phylum Chordata; class Actinopteri; order Siluriformes; family Anchariidae; genus Gogo; species Gogo arcuatus. The sequence continues at coordinate 18,385,555 of JAOTRR010000018.1, read as the reverse complement.
CTGCAGTAATTGTACTGTAACCAGTTCTAAATCCAGATTGAAAATCACTTAAAATATTATTATCAAATAAAAACTATTTTAGCTGCAAATTTACTCGAGATTCAAGGATCTTAGCCAAAACTGACAGTTTAGAAATTGGATGGGAATGATTCAACTCAGGGGTCTCCACGAGCAAACGAAACACCTGTGTTTACTGTAGAGTTGGAGCAGCCTGAGCAGTGATCATGTGATGTGTTAGTAAATTACTACAGTCGCAGCACTTTACAGGAAGAGAGAACCAGCACGGTAAATAGAAGTGCCATGACGTCACCGCGCTCATTATGAAACGCCTGGAGTCTGCAAGAAGTTTAAGTCACATACCGTGAAAATGCGTTTCAGTGGACTGCGGTACATAACGTGAGACAATTTGCAGAAATGACAACAAGGAAACATCCGCGGTGTGAGACGCGTCGTATGCTTGCATTCAGAGAAAACCCTTGGTTACGTCTCAAACCGCATTGTAGGCTACCATATAGGGCTTATGTCCAAATACAGCGCTTCCTGTGCTGTACTATTGTGACTTTTTATTTAACATGGTGTACTATGCGGTTTGCGACGTTGCCCGGGTCTCATCCTCCAGATTTACTTACTTACTTACTTATTTCGAGAGAATGACTTAATATCTCAGAATTATGACACTTTTCTCATAGTTATGATTTGCTATCTCGTAATAATGACTTAGCATCTCAATATCTCATTATTATACGTCACTGTGAGAAATAGTAATAAGACATGTCATAATTATGACATAGTATCATAATTATGATTTAAGTTCTCATAATAATGACTTACTATCTCATAATAATGATATATGAGAAGGTTTCCCATAATTATGTATTACTATCTCATAATAATGATTTACTATCTCATAATAATGAGATATTAAGTCATTTTAAGAAAATGTTCTCATTATTATGAAATATTAATGACATTAGTCATAATTATGACATAGTATCTCATAATGATGATTTAAGTTCTCATAATAATGACTTACTATCTCATAATAATGATATATGAGGTTTCCCATAATTATGTCTTACTATCTCATAATAATGAGATAGTAAGTCATCATTTTAAGAACATGTTATCATTATTATGAAATAGTAATGACATAATATATCATAATTATAATATCTCATAATTATGAGATACAAAGTCATACGTTCTCATTATTATGCCATAAGCTACTTATGTGACTTCTTCTACTTCTTCTTCCTTCTTCATTTTTTTTTAAAGTGGCGGAAACGAACCGCTCTTCCATAATTCACAGTATTTTCACCTGTACGCTAAAACAAACACAATCTCACTAATCTAAAGCACGTCTGTACTCCTAATATTTTTGTCCTCTGATATACTGTTGTTGCATGACAAAAACACGTCTTTACTTTCCCCACATAGTGGGCTACGTTCTGGATGCACCCTTTTCCGAGTGGTGAATCAAACGAATGAAGACTCGCTTGAAGTGAGTCAGTGAGTCATAATGAATCACTCGCGCCGAACACGGTGCTCGACAATAGTAGCGCGTGCGGCTGTGGGCAGAGTCCCTTGTTACATCACCGCCTGCCATAAAACCCCACGGCGGAGTGTCGAGCCCCGGATTCATATCTATACACACACACACACACACATGCACACACTCACACACAGTGAAGCTTAGTGAACTACACTTTACCTGAGGAACCTCAACAGGACCAAACATGGAGGTATACAGGAATGACATTAAGAAGCCCAAGTCTTCTGTATTTTGTAACATCAAGGTACATTATTATTATTATTATTATTATTATTATTATTATTATTATTATTATTATTCCCTAGTAAGTCTTAATTTATAATCTTTTATTTATTTATTTATTATACTGTAATGGGTTCATAAGTGTATCCGGCATCAGCACCTATTACAACAACCTGAAATGTAGCCAAGGCTGACTTTCTGGCACCAGCATATCTAATGCATTAGTTCAGAGTTTCTCAGCTCCCACTGTCCTACACAGTCAGGTTTATCCTACACTCACTCATCCAACTCATCTGCTCATTATCAAACCCTGCATGACTTAGATCAGGTGTGTTAAACATGTAAAAACCTGCCAATGCAGGACATTGTGTCCAGCACTGGAGCTGAGAACCGCTGCTTTAGTTTTTCACTCATCTATTGTGCTGCTACTGAGCCTTGCACAGAAACTACATCACATTGAACATTGGCCATTAATCAGAAAATGTCATTATGGAAAAGATCTGGCTGTATTCCTTCCAGAACACTTAATCAGTTTCATTTGTAGACTTTCTCACTGATCTAGAATTTGTCAATACATACTCAACTGTAGCCTGTGTAGAATATAAATTAGATCTAATGATTTTCCTCAGACTTTAAGAGAATAAATTACAAAATATTCATTTACAGCATTCATGCTTTGAATGTTATACTCAGTGCGCTATGTGTGAGTCCCAAACCAAATATACAACAAATGTAAAACTTTCAGTCCTGCTGCATGCTTTCTCACATCTCTGTGAATTCATGTCTCTGACTGTACATTTGTGTTTATATGAAGTATTTTTTTTTGTGTGTGTGTGTGTGTGTGTGTGTGTGTGTTTAACCACGGTCATATTACTAAATAACACTGCTGTAACAGTTTATCAATTTCTCATGAGGGACTTCATTTGGTTTGCTGCATGCTTGTACTTCATGCTCGCTTGATCAATTGCCATTAAACTTTGAACCCTAGCCAGGCCTATTTCTTGGCACCAAATGAGAGTTCACTGCAGTTCAAGTGACATTAATAGTGAACTTGAAAACTTTTATTATACTGCTTTAGTTTATCAGGATTGTACCTAGTGTCGCCATATAAATAATATGCATTTTTAAAGATCAAATAGAACCTCTGATCATATAAACTGTGCTTTGGACCAGTGTTAGTTTTAATGCTTTGTCTTATTCATAGTGTGTAAGTATCATTTTCCAAAGGTATTCTGGTGATATACAGGTCTATTTTATTTGTAGCAGTGTTGTGACAAGTGAGTTTGACCTTTTCTGGAGACTTAATTCAAATTTTGTCTCAACCACACAATGTTCTGGTCTCAGGATTAGATCACAGCCTGGACAATGTGTGGCACCGACTCTCCTAAACTAAAAATGCACTCATGTCCAAATCTTCTCTTAGTTTGAGTGTTGTTTTGTTGAACTGAGGTCTGTTTACATCCAAATCACTGCTGCCTGCAGGGGGTTACGCCTCACCGTCTGTGTCTTCGTATATAACATACGCACACAGATTACACTTGAAATGCTTCCAGAAAAGGTGTACACAGCACAATCCCTCATGTTGAAATAACATCTGTAGTGCTTCTGTTTACATAGAGTCCACCTTGAGATAAATGAATATGAAGAGCTAGTGGTAAATCAACATTGTAAGTCTTAATTCAACACTACGATGTAGTGTTAACTCAGTGCCGTAGGTGTTACTTACAGGCTGGCCATTTTGCCATGGAGTTCAAAGTAAAAACAAATTCCCCACACTTTCCTGCTAATGAAATTTCTGAAATTATAAGGTTCTGTGTGACAGTTCTGTGATTTTGAGATACTGAGCCAAAGATTTGTCCCATAACAAGATCAATGCAGATATAGCTTCTAACATATTTATAACATTAACTCATTTTTGGGGGGAAAAATTCAAGTAGAGCCTTACAATTCTATGGTCTTGAATGTTAAAATATAACCGTTTGAAGTGTTGGAACCTATTGGGATCCAGAGTTGCATTTACCACTCTTGTACCTCCATTCCTTTGTAATTTCTATGTAATCTATTGATCAGTATGCTTGAAGATGAAAAACAGAACACTAAATGGTAAAGGTTGACAGCATCGTGCAGTGCAGAGGAAGGGAAAGGCTGGTGCACTAGCAACATATTCACTTTGGTTAAAATCTGATTTTGTAAGCAGAAGACATTCTGCAGAATAAAACAAGTCCATCCTAAATTGGCTAAATGAATATATTTCATGGTGAGTGAGTCATCAGCTGTGACTGAGTGTGCAGAATACAGATAAGTATTTTGTTGTGCTTTTGTTTGAACATGTGGTAACATTTCAACCTTTCATTGTTTAGATTTTAGAGTTTGACATTTGTACACAGGTGTAAACTAGTACAGGTGTAGGCGTGTCATGTAGCTGGGTTACAGGTCAGCCCACGTCAAAATTTGGCGTCAAAATGAGAGACTGGTGTTTCCTCTTGTGCAATCTTGATCATTTCTGTGTAAGTTCAGCTGGTCACTGTAATTCCTGGAAGTTGTTTTTTCTTTACTCCACACTGTAAAAAGGATGAAACGGCAGTTGACCTGTTATTAATTCAAGACAGCATATTCTTCAATGTCTGTAAATGATACAACCTTATGTCTTATCTTACTCTCATCTGGAGTAGCAGAATGACTTTATTTTTCCTAATTCAGTCCTAAGAAAATCTTCTGCTGGCCAAGAGAACGCTTTTATTATTTTAGGACACTAGATTGCAAATAATGACTTATACTGTACAACTTTTATTTGTTGTTCTAAATATGTCCAGCACACATAACTCTCCTTCCTTAGAATGAATTAGATAAGAGAAGCATTCAAGAATTTTGTAGCCAGCTTTTCCCCTGATTCTTCATGCACAGTGGGGCTCTGGATGCACCACAATGGAGGTCAGGATGAGATGCTTTTGCAAGATGTGAATCTCTCCTCCCCTCACATCCAAAGTGCTCTCGAAGTGAATGCACCCTAGGCTGGAGCTACAACTGGAACAGAGAAGGCTGGTTGGATTTGAAGTTTTAATATAATATCAAAAGGCATTCATGAGAAACAACTGTATATATGGAAAAAAGATTGGACCAGTAAAGCTATCACCAACATAACAACTAGCAAGACCAACAAGGTTATGCTAGTCAACCAAAATGCTCATGCTGATTGAACAGCTCAACCAACGCAAGACCAGTATGGAACGAATGATCCATGTCTTATACTACATCATTTGAAGAATGACCAGAATTCAGGCAGAATACATACAAAGAAATTTTTCAAAGGAAAAAAAGCCCAGATTTAAGCTGTAATTCTGTTTTATAGCTTCCTAGACAACAGTGTGCAAGCCTGCCAGGGCATTACTGCTTGAAAGGAGGATAAGAGATATGTGTATCTGAAAAAAATCTTTACAACACTGCGTGGTTCTGGGTCTCCTCCAAGACTCTGTAAGCTATTTGCACAATCACTTTATTACAAAAGAAATTAATATGTGTGTGGTCTGCACTCACCTGAGGCAGTTGTAGGATTGTCATTAATGACATAATGAACGATAAGTACAGGTGTCATCGCCACACTGTCTACCAGTAAGGATGAGCCTGCCAGCTGTAGCTTGCAAGAGATCCCATTTCGAGTCTGAGAGCTAATATAAAGTATGTACTGAAGATATGACGAATGCTTGTGGCACAATTAATGATGGCAGCTGTGAGGCTGTGCTGATATGTTGTCTGGCTCAGGAGATAAACTGTCTATAGTGCCGTCGTCAATCTGAGAGCCTTCGGCTGTTGAAATAAATGAAAACCTTCTGCTACAGCTTTAGTACTACTTCAGTACTGCACTTCAAATGATCCAGACATGCTCTGGCATAGCCAGGCTAAATAAAGAACATTTTCCTGCTCTGTTTATAAAGTGATTTGAAAGGACATCATAAACTGCTGAAGTGGACAGATGTAGAGTTGCTATTCAGAAAGCTAACAAAGGCATTTTTTAAGGCTGGTCGAGCATGACAAGACTATTAGAGCAGGTCCGAATCTGAAAAAGCATTTGCTGCAAAACAGAGAAAATTTTTAGCAACCAAAAAGGTGTAAAAGGGCTTAATGTGTGCACCAGCAAACCGTAGACCAAATAATGAGTATAAAGAACTGTTCCAGGAGATGGTGGGAGGCTTAACGCCTGCCCGTAGCTGGCATGGAGCAAAAGAAATGAATTTATCTTGTGTTTTGGGGAATAAATCCAGTCCAAATCTGTGCTATGAGATTTCCTCGTTTCTGTGCTTTTTAAAATATTCTCTCAAATCCTTCAAACTGGAAACGAGTGAGAGAAAATGTAACATCTTCATGTATCTCCCTCTCTCTATCCTTCTCTGGGTGTTTTGGGAACTGGTCCAAATTGATGAGCTTTGATCTCTGCCATATGTTTGGCAAAGATGTGAATAAACGTCCTCAAAGCAAACAATGCCGCCTGCACAGTTTAGCAACCCTGACTGCAAAGCACAGGCTTAACATTGTGCATTACTGTGGTTTGAATTCCTATTTGGCATATGCTTCTTATGTAAAGTGATTCAACTTTCTACTCTGCACCTTTAGGGATTTTAGCTTTGCCTTAAGACACAGTCGTACCTCAATAGTCAGTTCATTCTGACGGAAGCCGAAGATTCTTCGGAAACATTTTTCACACTGAGAGTGCCTTTGCGCTCAACTGAAAACAAAGTTATCAAAGAATCTTGAAAGTTATCTGAAGCTATCAAAGTTATCTGAAGAATCTTGGTCATTTAAAACAGAGAACCTCCCAATCCAAATTTCCATTTCAAATACACACTCTGTTCAATTACCAAGTGACTCCTTTGCACAGTGTTGCGTTAGCCTCCATTCAGGAGACTGAATGCTATTCTAGGAATGTTTCTGTTGCTTACGTATAGAGTAGTGGGCACGGTAGGAGGGACAGAGCAAATAATTCTGTACATGTGTTTTCTCCTTGAGGTCGAGATTATTTTGTGCAAGACTTGCTTATCATCATCTTCAGTAACACAGGGTATCTGGAGCCTATCCTGGGAACACTGGGTGTGAAGTGGGAATACACTGGATTGGATGTTGGTCCATTGCAGGGCACCATGCACACTAGCGATGTAACTCAATGCCACTATCTGCATCGGTTTAGTGCTTGAAATGTTCATATCTGTATGTAAAAAAAAACAAGTGTGCTTTCTATTCATATCTGTATTTGTTTATAACACAGAATATTCAGTCTGAATCATTTGTTTATATTCGGTTTTGCTAATGCATACACACATTCACACATACATCCACTCCTGTGGGCAATTTAGAGTCACTAATCCACCTACTGCCATGTTTTTGGGTAATGCAAGAAAACTCTAGAACCCAGAGGAAACCCACATGGTCAAGGGGAGAAAATGTATCTGAAAAAGGCAAAGCCAAGACCTGATTAAATCTCTCTTGCTAATGTACTATTACTGACCTTTCATCTGCATTGTCTCTATTTATTTAGACAGTATGTTTATCTTACTGGATACAATGAAAACATGAAAAAAAATTTTTTTTGCTGAGTTCTTTGCTCGCTGTCTGACCTGCTTTTTCCTCTCATAGTTCTTTGTGTTGTGCCATGGCCTGCTCCAGCTCACCCAGCTGCTGCACACAGCGTACTTTAAGAGCACCATCACTACCATCGAGAGACGCTTTGGCCTTAACAGTCTGTCCTCTGGAACTATCTCCTCCCTTCATGAGGTGCTCAACACACAGCCAATAACACCACAGACCTTGTTTGATAATGAAATAGTTCGAGTTCAGCAAATGTTTAAGGCTTGAATTTCTTCTTTCCAGTCCAAATTTCAATATTTGGCAATGTTAATATTTCCTTTAACTAGTCCCTATCAACTGTTTTTAGTTTCACTTTTCCACGAACACATGTGGTTTGTCATGAATGACATGACAATTTTCTTCGAAACTGCAGACATTATTACAAAACGTCTTTCAACATCTTGACATTACCATCTAGGTCATAACAGGAACTTCAGCAGATGTCATAAGTGGCACAGAATGTAGCATGTGTACATACACTGGGAACTTTTTGTCCTAAGACTGATTCAAATGGCAATTGTAAAATTTCCAATTAAACATAAAATGTGATGGTACCGTATTTTTCACTAGTATCAAATTGCCTTCTGAAGGTTCGTCCTCTTTGAATTGATGTCTGTAATGAATAGTTAATGTTAGTTCATGGTCATTTAAAACCCCAGTCAAGATTTGCTGAAACATTACTGTAACCTTTTTTACCTCTGAGTTTTTAGTTAGTAAATTCAATTAAAATAGGCTATTTGAGCATGATTACCTTTCTGCTGTTTAGCAATTCAGCAGGAAAACTGACATATATGTTCCCCTGTAGCCTGTCCTATATAAGCAGAATAATGAGATGTGTGTGTATGTGTGTGTTCTCTGTGTAGGCGGGGAATATGGTGCTCATAGTGTTTGTCAGTTACCTAGGAAGTCGTGTCCATCGCCCTCGTCTTATTGGATTGGGAGGCCTGCTGATGTCCATTAGTGCCATGATGCTGACATTACCTCACTTCCTGTCTCCACCATACTCCTATGACTCAGTCCTGAAAGGTGAGCACACTCTCCCACCAGCATCTCTGGCCATGTTGACATGGTGACAGCATTTTAATTTATACATAAAAATGAATCAGCAGAAGACAATGTTGGGCCAAATACTGATTAGTAGAGTTTAGACCAGGAGTCAGAGCACTGCAGTCCAGATGCAGACACAGGAAAGTATTTTAGTGGACCAAACCGAATACTTGAAAAATACTGTAGCAGAGACAATAAATACATAGCCGCAGTTTAGCAACTCCAGTTTTCTAAACATGAAACAACTTGGCTTCTGTAGCAAATCTCTTGCATTTATGTAAATTATTTAGCTGAAGGCAGGTCATCGGACCACAGTCTAGTAACAGGGCTAGAGATTAGTTCAGAAAAGGGAGAGATTTCACAGATTTTCATATACGTTTACAGACTTTTCTTTTATGATGAAAACAATGTTTAATGATTAATGGACAGAGAAGTTTGGATTTAACCTCTCTACATTAAATTCAAAACAGAGGTCTCAACTGTTCACTGTTCATTGCATTAGTCAAAACTGGTAATGTGGAGCACCACTGCGAAACAAAACATAACCACTTCAAATTGTCTTATTTATAGTCATGAAGTAATTATTAATGATTAGGCATTAAAGGGCGTTATACAGGAATTTAAGTTGCTTATCTGGACCTTTATAAACATGCTATTTTATGTGACTACACTTGGTTTAGACACTTGAGGGTCATTTAAGGCCAAAAATGGCCCAGGTGTACACAATGTTTCTCAACAGTTCTTTAGATGGTTAAGGGTTCAGGCATTGTATCATGGTATCTAAAAATAAAATGTCCTTTTGTTGAGTTTTACATTAAGGTTTGGCCCAAAGGGACAAAGTAAAGAGATCTTTCACCTAGTTTTAAGTAGCCACATTTAGGCATTTAGAATGTGGGCTAAAAGTGGCTCAAATGCATCCAACCATATTTATTTTTCACAACCGTTTCATTTTTTGGGTGAAAGTGGACCAACTGTAAGCTCTGGTTCATAACATGTTTGTGATAGGCAATCTTACTGAGCTCATTGCTATCATTCCACAATGATATGGGCCAAAGGAAAGTGGCTAAACTGCCTCAACACTGTGAGCAAAAAACATACCCTCAGGGTCATGAACATCCACTAGGATCAAAAAGCAGACTCAGACAAAATATAGTGGGGGAATAAAATAACATCCACCAATGAGAAAGATACTGTAAACAGGACAAGGTCTTAAGATCTCTCCTGTACCTTTAGAAACAGGAAGTTGCTTTAGAGCTTCTGCACCCTGGTGAGCTACATCTCCTCTTCATCACAGGCGTGTATGCAGCAAAAAGGCAGATTTGAAAAAACAAATCTGAGGGTTATGGTAAGTAAGTTAAGAGACCCTGGGTAATGTAGACAAGTTCTGAAAATAAGAAGTGTGGGCAGAAGTAGAGAGGAGGTCATAGACTGTAAATGAAAAAGGTGTGTGTGGAGTGTATTTAGAGCTTGCGAGGGCTGTGTCCCAACAGGCATTAGCTGCAAGACATTAATCTAAGCGCAGGTGAAATAAATACAAAATAAGGAAGATTAGAGTTGGAATTCTGGTCGGCACATTTTCCCTCCCTTTTTTTTTATCACATTCTTTTGATATCTGCTCATTATATGACCCGGTACTACCAATGAGAAACATTAGTCATAAATTAGAAGAAACACCAAACCACTACTTGTTAACCCTCTATTTCTGTAAGTTTACTTCTTACCTTTTAGTGTAAGGATGCAACTAAATACTGTAGTAATAGTATTCAACCATGCCATAGGCGAATTAAAACATATCTCCAGACAGATGCACACTGTAGCCAATCAGCAGCAAACATGTGATGTTCAGCAAGTACTGAGCCTTTCCATTTTTAGATAATGCTGTTGTGTTTTGGGATTTGTTGTTGTGCTTCCAAATTTGCTGTTGTGTTTTTGGTTTTACTGTTGCACTGTTACTGTTGCACTGTTGTTTTGTGTTTTGCACTTATGGGGCACAGTATCAACATTCAAAGTTCCAGTTACATATTGAGGTATAACTTATTTTCTCATGTTATCATGTGCCTTCCTGTCCCACAGACAGCAGGCAGGATATGTGCAATGTCCATGCTCTGCGTGTCAATGTATCATCTGATGAGGAATGTGGTATGAAGGACACTCGCAAGCTTGTGGACAACACAAAGCTGTGGGTACTCATGGCCATGGCCCAGGTGTTGTTTGGAATTGGTTCCGTCCCAGTTCAACCCTTTGGGATCTCATACGTGGATGACTTCGCTGGGCCCGGCAACTCCCCACTCTACATTGGTGACTACTTCACTGTTCAGATCTGTAACATTGTCTTTGCAGAGGGTATACCAGGATGCATTAATGCTATGTTTCTCATAAGAATGTATTTCTTTGCTCCAGCCATACTCTTTGCTGTGTCTGTGTTCGGGCCTGCCTTTGGCTATCTCCTAGGATCTGTGGTACTGAGAATCTATGTGGATGTGGACAGAGTTAATGCAGGTACATTTTCTTTTTCAGCAGACAGTTCTTCTGATTGAATCAGTAGATCTTGGTTTCAGCTTTGAACACATTTTAATTTTTCCTCCCTCATGATTAAAGCTTCTGATGAAATGTTTGATGATTGGCCGATGTGCTGAATAATGTTAACAAAGGGAAGACAAAGATATGCAGAGCACGGGATAGCAACCTCTGGAGACTGCTAAATTAAATGCATCTTCCATCTTTAAGCCCTGACAGACTTATACATCCCCTGTCATAATTTCAGCTCTGCCACTGTGTCAGTCAGAAGACAGATGCCAGATATCTCATTAGATGGACAGGACGTTTCTGCCCACCTATTCCTTAGTGATATACCTGCCAATCCCAGGCATGCTAGTATGCTCAGATATGATGCATGGCTGGTATTTCTAGGGAAAGAATGTCAAAGCAACTGGATTAATATTGATTATTTTAACTTTTTTTTAAATTAATGCTTTAGTTTAAATCTGTAGTTTGAGTAACAGTGTCCTCATCAGTCACTATCACTGAAAATAAAGGGGAAAAAAGAGAACTTACTTTTCTTATTCCCTTTATCTTCAGGAAATTCGGGTGACAAAAGGGCACATTCATGTGGAATATTTCATAGGGGTGAATGTGTTCAAGTAACAGAGTAAGAGGGTTGAGAGAATGTCAAGAAAAATGTATGTTTTTTATAAGCAATAGATGACTTAATGAAAAGGATGCTTCATACAAATAAGATTGTTGAAGTATTTTATTATATTTCGAGTGTAGTGTAGCTATAGTGGGTTTTGGACAGCCAAAAAGTAAAAATGTAGATTTTTTGCTTCAAACATGCACATACAGTGGATATAAAAGTCTACACACCCCGTTTAAAATGGCATGTTTTTGTGATGTAAAAAAAAAAATCACATCAGTTCTTTTTCCACCTTTAATGTGGTATAGCAACCAATAAAATTCAAGTGAAACACAAATAGAAACATTTTAGAAGGAAAAAAAGGTAAAGAAAAAAACATAATAAACTGGTTGCACATGTGTGCACACCCTTTTATAATGAGGCATGTGACTATGCTCAGAAATAACCATAATGATCATATGCCTGTCATCAATGAAGTAATTCTGAATAACCCCAAATAAATATCAGCTGTTTCTGTAGGATTTTTGTGATATCGACATGGTTTCATGTGACTGCTGGTATCAATCAACAGAGGAATCCAAAAATTTCCAAAACATTGGATGTATCATGGAACATCATGAAGGCCATCCTCAACAAGTGGAGAAAATAGGCCACCACAGTGACCTTATCAAGAACAGGGCATCCCTCCAAAACTGACAAAAAGGCAAGAAGAAAACTTATCAAAGAGGCTGCCAAGAGACCTACAGCAACATTAAAAGAGCTGCATAAATACATTATATGGCCAAATGTTTGACCATCACACGTATATAAGGGTCTTCCCCACTCTTGCTACAAAATTGGAAGCACACAACTATTTACTCACTTTATCTTCAGTACTCAATTGGAAGCACACAACTATATAGAATGTCTTTGCATGCTGTAGCATTAAGATTAATGCTAATGCATTAAGCATTAAAGAATGAGATGGTCAAAAAGCACACATGGGTGTGATGGTCAGGTGTCCACATACTTTTGACCATACAGTGTATCTGGCAAGTACTGGTTACTCCCTGTATGTGACAATTACCTTTCACATTATTCACACATCTAAGCTTAAATCACCCCAAACCATTTGGCAAAATGTGTTATTGTCCAAGGTAGAAGTTTTTGGGCATAACACCAGAGAATACCACATGCACAGTGAAACATGGTGGTGTCAGCATCATGCTATGAGGCTGCTTCTCATCAGCTATGGCTGTAGTGAGTAAGAGGAAATTATAGATAGCTCCAAATACCTGTCTATTTTGGGACAAAACCTGCAGGCCCCTCTTAGACAGCTGACAACAAAGAAGATTTTCAACTTACAGCATGATAACAACCGAAAGCACAGATCAAAGTAAAGAAAAACAATCAATCAATCAATCAATCAATCAATAAGAATGGCTTCAGAAGAAGATAAAGGTTTTGGAATGTCCCAGTCAGAGCCCAGATGTAAATCTTTTGAAAACCTGTGGAATAACTTGAAGAAATCTGTGCAGAGGAAATCCCCTTGCAATTTGAGAGATATGAAGCATTTTTGCAAGGAAGAGTGAAATACAATTGCCAAATGAAGATGTGCTACGTTGGTAGATTTTTACCCAAAAAGACTGAGTGCTGTATTATAAACAAAAGGTGCCATAGCAAAGTAGTAATTAAGGGGAATGCACATTTGTGCAACCAGGGTGTTGTAAGTTTAATTCTTTTTCTTGTTTTTCTTTCCCCTAAAATGTTCCTATTTCACTTGAAGTTTGTTGGTAACAGGGGTGTGTAGACTTTTTATATCCACAGGTTGTTGTGGATAACATTTTACCTATGTTTAAAATGTCATTTACCTTTAATACATAATTTACATATTTACATACTTATTTGCTCAGCATTTTTGAAAACCTTATTATTTCCTGAGCTAAAATTGCCTGTGGGAACTTGATGATAACCTGGATGACTGAAACATTTGAATACATTTCTGGCATTTCTGGTAGTGTGCAAAAGTGTTACATTCATTTTCACATTCCTTGGAGGAAGTGTCTTTTAAAATGATGCTCTACCAAAAAGAAATCTGCAACTGGCTAGGACTTAGCTGAGATGAAACCTTAAACCCCTACTCATGCTTTCTTGTTTTTGTAGCAGGTGCTCGGGAGTTGACCCCTACTGACCCTCGCTGGGTTGGAGCATGGTGGATGGGTTTGCTGATCTCTGCTGGGGGGATGTTCCTCACCTCCATCCCCTACTTTTTCTTCCCCAGGGCCATGCATGTAGAAAATGTGAGTCCTACTATTACCTATCTAGTATACACACAGCCCTTGTTCTGTTTCAGTCTTACTACTGAAACATCCTAATATATGTCATTTATTTTTAAAGCCACTGCAGGAATAGTATGGATAAATACCTAACTGTTCCAGTAGTAAGGTTACTCCTGAAATACTGATACATTGAGAAGATTGTCTCCTCTTCTCCTGCTAAGTAAAACCTATGGCCTGACTTGAAGTTAAGAACCTTGTTGTCTGTTGTCTTGTTGTTGTCCAGAATAGTGGTTAAAAAAACTGTTTAAAAAAACTTCAACATGGCACAAAAGTCCCTAAAGCTTTATGAGAACCCTGAGTCTATTAGTGCTGTCATTCAGAAAAACAAGCTGGTTTTATTTCATCACTATGTTATTTTGCAGAACATTGGAAATGAAAGGGACATTTTGAAAGACAGCCACAAGGGTTCTGACACCTCCATGCTGGATTTCCTCAAAAGTAAGTACATACACTGCTCCCAATCATGACTGGTTCGGTTTGTGGAACTGTGACATGCTTGGACACTTTTGTAAATAAAACTGACTAGGATTTCCACCACATGTCCACAGTGACATGACTCAGACTCTCAGGTTGTCAACAATCATATGCTCATTCCTTGCTTAGGTAGATTGCACAGTGTGCTGCCTGCCAGACTCTTTCTTGATTCATACTGGCTTTGAATTTTGCTGAAACAGGATCTGGCTACATCATAGGGGTTTAGCAGATCTGACAGCATGACTTGTTGACATGGAGAGATGTAGACATGCACATGTGTTTTCTGCTCAGTGTTCCCACGCCTGTTTGTGCGGCTGTTGCTCAATCCGCTCTTCTTGCTGCTGATTCTGACCCAGTGCTGCTTCTCCTCGGTGATGGCCGGACTCGCCACTTTCCTCAACAAGTTTCTGGAGTGGCAGTATAGCACCTCAGCCGCTTACAGCAGTCTTCTAATAGGTACGTTATAGCATCATGCAGAGAAATGATATGGATACTGATACATGGTCTCTGTACATATAATTATGCAGGATACAAAGAGTCTAAAGTCTAAGTTTTCCCAGGATGACTGAAAACACGTGTTTGTTGCTTGTCCAGGTGCCGTGAATCTGCCTTCAGCAGCCATCGGGATGCTGTTGGGAGGTGTAATTATGAAATGCTGGGGCCTGTCACTTCGAGTCATTCCACGTTTCTCTATGGCATTTCTCACCCTTTCCACAGTGCTGTGTGTTCCTCTGTTCTTCATGGGCTGCTCCACTCAAACAGTCTCTGGGGTTTACCCGCACAGTGGATCCAGTAGGTGAGTTAAACAGAGCAAGCTTATAATTACATTAATCTATGTAGCATACACTGCTTACCCCTCCTGTTCTGTTCACTGTTTAGCAAATGGAGGTCTCGATGACACTTTAGATTTTATTGTAATAAGGTTGTAATATTTATCTTAAAATACCTCTCAGTTATTAGAAATATAAACAGTATACTTTTGATGTCACAGGTGGAATTGTAAATAAAAAATACATGGGTAACAGAGACCTCAGGTTACCTTTTTTGTTTCAGCTTTGCCAACACCAGTCATTGTTAACACCTTATTGTTCACAGGCAGTGGTGTGTAGTAAAAAAAATTAAGTCAGAACTCACCCAGGTAGCAAACTGACATCGGGCCAAGATTGGGCTAACATCTGCCATTCCATTGGGTTAACGTTGGATGCCACTGGGTTGTTATCAGAAGTGCTCTTTGTCAATGTTGGGCCAATGTGAGGTTAACTTTGACAGGGTTGATATGAAAATTGCTTTTTGCCAACATTGACATCAACATTACTACCTGGGTAAAAGAAGAAAATATTTTGTTATAGTAGTATTTAAGTATTTTATGGAATATTTCTACTTTACAGAACTGTAAATGTTTCTGTCAACTTTACCTTGAACTGCTAAAGTAATAGAATAGTTTTTTCTCCAACTTCAGGCTTTTGTGATCAACAGAAATAAACATTCATTGAAACAGCTTCACTCAACGAATCTTTCACTAATTTCAGTTATAGCCGATACAAACTAACTTAAAGGATAATGTCCTATGTTTCTGGGAAAGAAGCTAAAACTAACATTATTATTTCAGAAATTGACTGAAGAAAAATAATAGTGACTTTTTTCACACAGTCATCCATTTGGGTTTTTCTCTGATAAGGTAAAAAGTAAATTTTGTGAAAATTATTAGTGTCCATTGTTAGTGGATTAACCCAGATGGCATGGTGGTGGGTGGAGGGTCCTCAGTTCAATCCTGAGCTTGGGTTACTGTCTGTGTGGGGTTTTGTATGTTCTCCCCATGTCTGCATGAGTTTTCATCTAGATACTCTGGTATCCTCCAACCTCATAAAACATACCAGTAGGTATATTGGCTATGCTAAATTGCCCTTAAATGTGTTTATGTGTGCATGGTGCCCTGACTGCATCCCATTTATGGTGTATTCCAGCCGCATATCCAGCGTTCCCAAGATAGGCTTTGGATCCAATGTGACTCTGACCAAGATAAACAGCTTACTGAAGATAAACGAATGAAAGAAAAAAAAAAGAACGAATCATCTGTACCCAAATTTATTTTGTGTAAACTTAAATAAGGCTATACTCCAAATTTCCTTGTGAAATAACCCAGTTTCTTGTGAAACCATTCATCATGCAGCACATCTCATACTGTGTATCCAGCTGTAAACATTCATTTTGTGACACTCATCATTGGAGAGGATAATGCTATTAGCATTCTAAGGAATTACAAACACTTGAGTTTACACAGAAATAAACACTTATCTCTGGCATACCCCCCCC
>JAOTRR010000018.1:18302777-18313881 GCA_028570945.1 Gogo arcuatus | reverse complement strand
AGTAAATAGCCCTATTCCACAACTGTAGTAATCCATATTATGTCAAGAACCGCTCCCCTGCTTGTATAATGACATATTGTTTGGACTAAATGGCTGACCCTGATTGCCGTGCACAAGGCTTAAGTACAGTAGTTAATAAACTACTAATTTCTCATTGCACTCCACCTTTTTATGCGTCTGACACTAGGTGGAGGAGGCATTATGTTTTCCGGTGATCCATGCGTCTGTCTGTCCGTTGGTCTGTGCGCTTGTCTGAAATTCTCTTTAGCATGATATCTCAAGAACGAGTGGTTTTTAGGATGTGAACGAGTGGTTGAATGTTTGCAGGAATTAAAATTGATATATATATATTTTTTAATATCACTATAACCAACAGATGAATTGATTATATTTTGGAATTGATCCAAACAGGCTCGAGGTCATAGCAAGGTAATAGTTTTCTTCAGTAGTTTGAATTATATTTTAAGAATATTTCAGGCATACAAAATAGATGTAATAAGAAGGACAGCTTCTATTTGTTTTCTTGAGGTGCAGAATAAATTTTATTATTTGTGCTCTTTAAATCATTTGTATTCTAATCATTTTGAGAAGCAAGTGAGAGACATAACCGAGTTTTCATTTTCCCTTTCATGTAAATTAAATGCTTAGTGTCTTCTTCACCAATCCAACTGTTTTAAAAAGATTAGGATCATTATTATTGTAGTATTTTTCCCATCTTTATCTAAAAGTATAAAGATGTAGTAGCTGGAACTTTAACAATGCAACATCCTAATAGCCTGGTTATCTTTTAATGTATGGGTATTACAGAAATTAAATTATATAGAAATGTAATTATATGCAAAAATCTGCTACAACTACTGTGTATTTCAGTATAACAGGCTGTGTGATGATTAAATCATTTCTTTCCTTAGTGTTAATCATATTTGATTGTTGTTTTTGCCAAAATAACGATGTTGCACCGGTCATCATTATAATTACCGCATGCTCCTCGGCATCATTGTCAGTCCTCTGGTCATCCTTGCAATCGTTAATTAGATCCCTCGATAGTTGGGTGATTGATGACACTCTGTACCACTCAGCCGTCCCAAAATGCCTCAGTGCCTGTCTGCTTCTGAATGCCTGCCATTTTAACGCTTCTCTCCTCTTTGTTCTCTTGCAGTTGGAAAGACGTCTCTGATCACACGGTTCATGTATGACAGCTTCGACAACACATATCAGGTAGGAAGCTTTATTCCGCTGTCATCCTGTCACCCGCTTTGGTTCATCTTCCTTCATTAGAAACCCACAGTGCAGAGTCAAAGGAACTGACACACTCTAAATATTCACCACAGAAGTCACTCGTGTAGGAGGAGTGCTGAAGTGACAACTGATTACAGAGCCAGGGAACAGACTGGAGCCATGTCCAGTCCATACAAAGTTTATACATTCTGAATTTGTCTGTATGGAAGGTCATTCTTTTGTACTTTATTTGCTAGTTATTAGGGTCGGAACGGTATAAAAAGTACAATATGATTTATCTAATCTAATAGGGCTAGGCAGTATTACAATATAATATTGATGTTGATATCAAAATGGACTAATTGTCATAATACACTTTTACTTTTATAAGTAATAACCAACTGTGTTGCTGAAAGTAAAACGGTTATTGGACACAATATATACTTTTGCACTTAATGCTTAATTTTCACTCTTTCCCATTGTATTCAACTACTGTATGTCTATATTTATATCCGCTTTTGTTTATGATCTACAGCCATTTTTACTGCCGTATTTGTTAAAATGGCTCCTTGTTGAGTGGCGTAACAGAAAAGCATTTGGCCTATTGTCATCAGTTCAACTCCCAACCATGCCACAGCCATCCATGACCCAGAGCCAAGAGACTGTTCTCTGAGTGGGAGGAAGGTTATTATAACATTCTCTCTCGCCGGTCAATCACAGCAACACTGGACATTCTTGGGCGTCTGTCCGCTCATGTATGCGGAAGGGGCGGATACTACTTTCCTCCGAGCGTGTTACACCACTCTGTGATGCTGCACGGAGTAACGTGTCTGAGAGGAGCCATGTGGTAGTCTTCAGCTCCCCAGTTGATAGCTGTTGTATGATAGGGGAGAGCTGGCTGATGGGAAGCGAGTGGGATGTGATTAAAATGGATGAGGGGAAAAAAGATCTTAGGCTACTTATCTACCCAAGATGATCTTTGTACAAAGCCTAGGCAAGTTAAAAGGTTAATGAACAACATTTATAGTTGTGGAAGTATATTTGTGGTTTCTTAAAGTAGATAAGTCAGTGTCAATGTACATTGTGTGACCAAAAGTATGTGGACACCTGACCATCACATTCCTGTGTGTGTCTTGAAATTCTCATTCCAAAACCATGGGCATTAATGTAGAGTTGATTCCCTCTTTGCTGCTTTAACAGCCGCCACTTTTCTGGGAAGACTTTCCACTAGATTTCAGAATGTGGCTATGGGAATTTTCCCATTCAGCTACAAGAATATTAGTGAGGTGGTGTTGGGTGAGGAGACATGGCATGCAGCTGGTGTTCCAGTTCATCCCAAAGGCATTCAGTGGGGTTGAGGTCAGCACTCTGTGCAGGCCACTCAAGTTCTTCTACTTCAACATTGGCAAACTACTGTATATCTTCGTGGACCTTATGCTGGAACAGGTTCTATAACTGTATACTATAATGTCAAGCAGTGCTAAGTGTGTTAAAAGGAACTTGAGTATGAGCGTGACATCTGATGCGTTTTCCCGAACCACCACACACATAATAGAGGGATTTCACCCTTTGCCCGTTTCCCATGGCAACCGCCTTGGCTGCCATGTTTATGGTCAAGTAAATCAAAACAGTTGAAGGGTCAGACACGAGTGTTATCAATGTCACGAAAGAAAAGTCCTATTTTATCTTTAGATTCCCGATCAAAAGCTCAATATTTAGAAATAGATGGTATTGACCCTAATGAGGTCCCAAAGAAGGAATGGAGCGAAGAAATGGAGGATTATCCAGCCATTACGTTCCTCGATATAACGTCATATCTCGTTCTTCAAACGAGCTCCTACACCATGGAACAATTCAGAGCGTATAAAGGGCTCGAGGCCTACAACCAGTTTGTTTCTGGATGGGTTAAAGAATATATGTGAAGAAAGTTCAAGAGAAAGAAAAGACGATAGTTTGCGGCAGAGTAAGTATTATTTTCGATTGCTGAAAGTTGGTCACTCACCGTGTGTCACTCACCAGCTAACTTGAGTTTAGACACTCACTAGGTCTTGATTAAGGCAAGCTTATCTCCAGATTTACTGCAAACTCTTCAAATTTACATGTATTTATGTCCGATTACCTGAAGTGTCCTTGACAAGGCACCTAACCCCCAACTGCTCCCCTGGTGCTGTAGCATAGCTGCACACCGCTCTGGGTGTGTGCTCATTGTTCACTTGTGTGTGCATGCGTGTGTTCACAGCTTCAGACGGGTTAAATGCAGAGGAGGAATTTTGCTGTGCTTGTGTACATGTGACAAAAATAAAGGCTTAAATAAAAAAATATTTAAACTTAAGGCTAACTTAGGAGCTAGGATAGCTAAGAGGTTAGTTTGTAAGACATTTTGTTGAGTTTGTAAGACAAGGATTAAAAAGTCGATGTTGTATGTAGTTGATATGTAGTTCGCTTTTTGGGGGTTTAATTGCAACATCCAAGCTAAAATTTACTTATTACTTAAACTAAACAAGAATTCAGAGTAAAACTATATCAATCACAGACCTGAGAAAAAAAAATGGTCAGAGCAGACTCTGCTTTGTTGGAGTCCAGTTTTTATGGTTTAAGTTGGTGATCCACTGCTCTCACCTTTTCTTTGAAATTTTGCGTATATGGTCCCCTTGATGATGATTTTTTTTCCCCTTTGCCCTGTTGGCCAATTGGCCTGTCAGTTGCCAGCCTCCTACAAGGCTGTCTGTATCCATCGCAGGCACACTTCATCCACCGCTGGCTTGCTAGGCCTGTCACAGCTTCCAGACAGACAACCATTCACACCTGTGGGCAACTTAGAGTAGCCAATCCACCTAACTGCATGTCTTTGGACTGTGGGGGAAACCGGAGTACCCGGGGGAAACCCATGCAGACACGGGGAGAACATGCAAACTCCACACAGAGAGGGCCCCTGTCGGCCACAGGGTTCAAACCCGGAATCTTCTTGCTGTGAGGCGACAGTGCTAACCACTGCACCACTGTGCCACCCTTGATGATAAATAATAGCTGGAAAGCTATAAAATGACTTTTTATTGTTGGGAGAGTGATTTGAGCATCCGAAAACAGAACAAAAACTGACCATCTTCACATCAAAACGTGGTTGCTCTACTGAGTTAAGCCTACAGCTTGACCATAAACATGGCCAACGTGCGTTGCCATGGGAGATGTGACATGGCATGAAATCCCTCTATTACATGACCAAATGAATATCTTTGTGTCGCCACTAAATATGCATGTGGTGTGCAGAGGCTTTAGCAGTGATTGTTTTCTTACTGTAGGGTAGAAGGAAGAAAACCCAGGTTGTTTTAAATCTCTCGAGGAAACTGCAGTCAAGATGAGGTTCATATTTTCGAATTAAACCTACAAGAGACCTTCACAGGGAAGAGGATAGAGCTTTGATATCTTATTTGAGATAGATGTAGGTGTGTGTGTGTGTGCGTGTTTGAGAGAGAGAGAGAGAGGATGGAGGGTAAAAGATTTAATCATTCCAGTTCAAAGAGACATCTCAGAATCTTGCATAGCTATACAGCATTCAGAAGCTCATCTTATACCCTCGACTACACCCTTCTCTATTTATTGCTCTTTCTTTTTCATCTTCACTCCAGTGTTTTCTCCTTTATCCTCTCTCTCTCTGTCTCTCTCTAACTCTCTCTCTCTCTCTCGATTTCTTTATTCTCTTTCTTGCACTATTTTGTATTTTCCCCTTCTTTCCTCCGATTTCTTTCCTTTTATTCTGAATTTCAATAGGCTTTCCATACCAGAATAATGCATGAAAAAGGAAAAGTGCTGATGTCAATCTCTATCAAAGGGAATATTCTGCATAAGAGCCTTGAAATTACTAACGTTCTCTCTTTGTCCTAGATATGTTATGCACGCTCCACGAAATTAAAACCTGAATCTCATCAGTCCACACTTATGCTGTCAATTTTTACTATTACATCCCATTACACACACCCTCACCCCACTCTGTGTGCTGCTCGCTCGCCCCCTGTAGCTGAGGATGGCTTTGCGTGTCATGACCTAAGCGGATCCTTTCAGACACGCACTGCAGTAATAAAGCGTCATGCTGTAATAAGATTACACGAGCGCTTTGTGAGCTGATCACTGCTGTAGTGCTTGCTGTCTGAGGGCTGATGGGACATGCTCTTACACAGTCTGCTTTCTCAACTCAATACACAGCACGGTGTTTATCCCACAGGGATACGTGCCTGTTAAAGTTCTCTTGTCTTTAGTAGCTGTTATTAAAACTTATTAAAACTGTGCTGCTATATGAACTGGTGTGTTTGTGTATCCATTATTGGTTAAAGCTGTACTACTACAGAAACCTCGTCATGTGACTACTGCTCACACTGCACCACTCGATCTCTTGATGTATCGGTGAAAATCATATCACAAAGATGTTCACACAGCACAACAGTCTAAAGTTTAATGCCGCAATGCCACTGGCCACCTTCTGTTTAAGAGATTGGATTTAAATATGTTTTAAAAGTGTCTTTCATTTTTATGTGGATAATCTCCATCCAGATATTATCCTGCTAATCAAGCTGCATGAAAACAACAAAGTGTAAACAGGGGCTGTACTACAACTAAGGAGGGTGAAGGCTAATACACACTTCCTCCAAGACATGTTAATCCAACCACTACATCTTTTCATACTGCTGCTGCACAGGACAGCGTAACACACCCAGAGGACAGTGCTACCTACCCCCTTTTGCATACATGAGCTCATAGATACCCATGATTGGCTGGTGTCGCTCTGATTGAAGTGATGCTATCCTGCCCACAGAGAGAACAGTCAATTTTGCTGTTTTGGTATTCCCGTCCATGGATGGCTATGACCTTGTTGGGATTGTCAGGAAAAAACCAGGATACACCATTGGTATTTGAACTCATGATCTCCTGACCATAGGGCAAGCGCTTTTCTGTTGCACCACTTGAGCCACAGCGATTATTTTTTTAAATCTCATTCCCATTCACTCCCAAAGGAATTCAGACCAAAACACAAATAAATTAGTGATTTAAACCACAGTGACCCTGATCAGGATAAAGCAATTACTGAAGATGAGTGAGTGAATAATGTAATCATGTCACTCAGTGCTGCTAAAGCACCCAGTATCCTGTCATGTTAATGAATGTGGGTTTTATTTGTCCGGCAAGTTTCATATCTGACACCCACTCCTGCCTGCATGAGAGTAAAAACCACCCACTCTGCAAACCTTTATTTGGTCCTGTGTGATCCCAGTCCTGCACACCTCTACTCCAGATACCAGCTGCAGAAAATGGCCAGATGTTTAACATCTGTATAAAAAAAATCTGAATTTTTTGTGATGTCCAGTCTCTCTGTGAGTAAGAACAGTTTAGTGAATCAAGAGCTCATCTAACTCTGGTTGGACTGGTATGGACTACACTCCACCAGCAGTGCATTTCACTTTCCTTAAAGGTAGGGTCAGTGATTTTATAAGTCATAACATTTTTTTGTAGTAAGTTACTATTATAAGTTCTCCTCATGGTTTTAGAGTTCTGTAGTGCCACAATCTCTATCAGTGACTGTAAAAAAAAAACATGGACAGTGTGGCTCCATGCCCTTTCATTCAATAGAAATGAAGCCAAAATTCCTATGCCATGTTGTCAATTTGGAGCCAGAGTCTGGACAGTAGAGATGAGAGTCAGGCACACTTACTCCTTTGGTAGGTCCTGCCCCCTTCTCCCAATCCCAAGGTTCAGCGCGCCACAGAGGCTGTCAGTCACTTCATTCCCAAGTGTAGCCACGCCTTCTTGTGATATAGTAGAATATCATTTTAAAAACTAATTTCCGGGGGGGGAAAATGTGCAAGTATCAGAATAGGGAAAACTAACTGGTCGAATTAGAAACTGTAGATGGAAAGACAGTTTAGATAAGTAAAGTGACAGAGAGCAGGCTCTTTTGTCATTGAAACACATGGGGATGGACAGTGCTACACATTATATTGCAGCCAGCCAGCAGGGGCACTAGACCTCACTTTTTAAGAGATATTACCCTGTCTAAGGTTTTTTTTTTTTTTTTTTTTTTTTTTTTTTTTTTTTTTTTTTTTTAAATAGAAATTGGTCTCTATAAGCAGGAAAATCTAAGCATTGTGGACAAGATGACTCCATCCATCCATCCATCCATCCATCCATCCGTTATCTATACCACTTATCCTTCAGGGTCGCAGGGGAAGCTGGAGCCAATCCCAGCTGTCTTCGGGCAAGAATGCCTCAATCATATTGTCTGTTATTTGATGAGGTTTCTCTTCTTGAACTGGAATTCAGGTGTTAGTCTAGAGTGTTTTGGAGGTGTGGCTTAGGAGGGAATACTGAACAAATGGGCTCTGTTTTTTGAGAACCCACTGAATTTTAAGATTCAAAACATATATAACTTCAAATAAAAGCTACCCCAAAGTGACTACACCTGTTAATATAATCACAGATAACATAAATTCTGACCTTTTCTTGGTGCAAGCCTATCTGTCAGATGTATCATTCTGATATCATTGATGATATGAGACTGGAACCACATTTGCATATAAGATATTTGTTAGAAATGGTGATTTTGAGCAAATCCTTTCATTTCTATTTAATTAGCCTTACTGTGTTAAATGTGGGATTCTGATATGAAGAAGAAAAATGAGGTGTGTGTGTGTGTGTGTGTTTAACAGGGCCTTTCTGAGGCCTGGAGTTATGATGCAGGTGTATTCCCTGCTGTTTGGCTTGGTGAGGCATAACACTGGTAGCTCTTAGCGTGAGCCCTTCTCTGTCTGCCTGGCCTCCAGAGACCAGTGGCTGTTAATTAGCAAGCAGTGAATAGGGGTAGATATTAAACATGCACTGCTTTTCTTATACTCGACTGTCATTCTAAAAATATTGGCATTGACACAGGCTTTATTGCTTTACCTTTCTCTAAGACCTAAGGGAATATGGAGTCTTTTTTACATTGTCCCTCTGCTCTAGATGTCTGTTCCAGGCAAATTTAGACACAATGGAAGAAAGAATGTAGAATGAAATGAGTAGCTAAGGCAAAGAGGGAAATAAGTGAGGAGCTAAGATGAGGGAAGGAGGAGAGGTGGCCAGAGAAAATGGTGGTTTTGAAGAGAAATGTAGAGGTGTTTAGAGACAAGGAGACTCCCAAATGCTCCAAAATCAACATCGTGTATCTGAAGTAGTCAGGCTGCCTGCAGGATACTGAAGTAAAGAGGCACAAAGAGCTGACTGCGCATGCAGTAATCAGATGAGGTGCTGTTGATCAGATCTTACAACCCTCCTAGGTTTCCGTTTATTCAGTTGACAGCCACTTTTATCCAAAGTAAATTGCAATTGAAGCAGAGTTCATTCCAAGCATAGATCTGAGCAATTGAGGGTTAAGCTTCTTGCTGAAAGGTCTAAGAGTGTCTCTCTGGAAGTCCTGGGATTTGAACTCACAACTTTCTGGTCTTTAGCAATGAACATTTAACTATTAAGGCCAGAGATATTTAACATCTGATTACACATGCCAGTGTGGACATGGCAATTATGTAAACATTCACATACTCCCCTGTGTACATTTCTTACATCTGGAGAATTAAAGCTCTGTCCGAGGGGGGCAGGTCAGAGTCGAACCAAGCATAACCCCATCCCAAACCACAGCTGGAAGGGTTAGAGACAGGAAAGTATAGCAAAGGATAATCCATGATCATATGCGGTGTGTCACCACAAAACGAGTCCAGTTTCGCAGAAGTTCATTCCGAGACACAGTGATTTGAAACGAGAGTGTGTCAAAAAATGACCCACGTATCATTTTTCTAATTTTGCCGTAAATACATTCCTTAATCTATAATGTATATATCACCAAACTATTATACTGTAAAACAACCTATAGATATGAGTTTGTAGGCCAAATAAATGTATGCTATGCATTAATTTCAATTTACACATCGAAGTTTACAGCTGATTTTCTCCAAACTTGATTTCCTGTTAAGATGATGATACCTTAAACATTTTCGCTAATTTCTCTGGATTGGCTGCACCAAATTTAACAAATGACCCATTCATTGTAGATTTAGAATATCCAATAAAACAGCTTTTCATGCTTTTTTTTTTTTTTTTTAAACCAACTGGACTGATGTTGTGGTGATACTCCCGATACTAACCATTGTCACAAGGTACATTAACTGGCTGAGACAACAGACAAATACTCAGACTAGAAGGCAATAAAATACATAAGAGTTTGTCAACACATGAGAACATAAAGACTTTAAATGTGCAAACTAATGAGGGAAAGCAAGATAGAGGTGAACACAATAAGTGAACAAACTAATAACAAAACAGAAGTGAAGAACAAAAATAGGGTGTCTCTGAAGTATAAAATACTGCTTCCTCTGGCTGTATTCAGAGACAGGAAGGCATTGAGTCATATCCAGATTGAATGTTTATGATTACATGCCTTCATATAGACAATTTCTGAAGCCACCATTCATCCTTCACTGTCCTACATATCCCCAAATCCTGTGCACAGCAGCCAGCCTGTAAAAATGGTAAACACTACTATCATTATTATTATTATGGACATAAGATTATAATTATTATCTTAGACCTATTAGTATTTTAAAATGATCATTGTTACAAGTCGAGTGTGTATGTTTGTTGTAACAATTGATTAAGACTATAGTGTCTGCTATATAATTACAGAGCTTTTTAACTCGTCACATGCTACCCATACTAAAAGTTGTACAGCGACTATGATGCTGAGTGACAGATTTATTCATTCGTTCATTTTCAGTAAGCGCATTATCCCGGTCAGGGTCGTGCTGGATCCGGAGCCTATCCTGGGAATACTAGGTGCAAGGCAGGAATAGACCCTGGATGGGACACCAGGCACCATGCATACACTTTCACACCTAGGGGCAATTTAGAGTAGCCAGTCTACCTACTGACATGTATTCATATATTGTTAGTGGGAATTGTAGTATATTCTTTAAAATAGCAGGGAAACATTACATTTTTCTTGTATCCGTGAGCTTGTCAATAGGAGCTGAATTAGCCCAAGGCTTACCTTCTGGAATGGACAGCAGCATGTGTGAAATGTATGTAAAATGCCAGCTCTTTGAAATCATCAATCAGAACCTTGCTCAACCACCTACAGAAAATACTGTACATGCCTCAGATTGGGTGTTTGTTCTTCAGCGTGATGTCATCCTTCTTTATTAGCGCTGTATTGAGCTGCTGCCTTCTAATCAATAGAGCTTAATTTTTTTTTTTTTTTCCTGTTACATGGCTATTTGTCTTCAGATAGTCATGCTGTTGATGCCAAAATGTGCAGTCCGCCCCAGCTAATACTAGCTACAGCTATGGATCCACAGGAATTTTCTGAATTTATAATTCTATAGTTTATATACTTTAATTTATAATATTAAGAGCTATGATTTATTTAAACACAGCGTCTCTGTTCTTTGTGAGTGTCATATCACAGTATTTGAAGTACTTTGGCAGAGTTCAGCTACACAAACATCATTTGCCCCCATAATATGGTACGATGACTGATTTTTGAAATGTGCTTAACTGCTCTTTTCATGGAGCTCAGCCGTGTGACATTTGATTTATCTCTCTAGCTATTTCAATTTCAGAGTACCTTTTGCTCATGAGAGACAAAGGCATCCGTTCTATTTCTAAACGTCAGGTTATAAACTAAGGAAACATTAAAAATATAAGAAGCATTAAAATAATAATAATAATAATAATAATAATAATAATAATAATAATAATCAACAAAAATGATTATCAATAATAGTAGTAGTAGTAGTAGTAGTTGTTGTTATTATTGTTAATAATAATAATAATAATAATAATAATAATAATAATAATTATTATTATTATT
>JAOTRR010000018.1:18114605-18126260 GCA_028570945.1 Gogo arcuatus | reverse complement strand
TTTTCTTTCATAATTTGTAATTCTTCCTCACTTATGGTGACAAAGCGATTGGCAGACATTTTGCCGAGTCGCTCTTGGTGATTATCAAGAAATAGTCAGAATTTCTCGACCAATCAGTGCGCGGGATTTTCTATAATCACCTGCGTATTTATACTAAACCATAATAGTTTGTTTAAAAAAATACCGTCACAGGCCTGAGAAGAAGGCAGCCTGGGTAGGCAGCATGTTTGACCATTGTTCGTGTTCCCAAGATCCGTCACTATTAGAATGTGGCATAAGGGCAGCATTCTTCTAAGGTCCCTTACATTGCAGGTTATATACAGGTATTTAGATTGTGTGAATGTTACTCAGCAGGTTATTAGTACCCAGCTCTGATACCTTTGGTGTTGCCTCTCCTCACCTGAGTAAAAATCCCTTTGGATTATTCCCCCTACAGCCAGCACTACCAAGCACACGACGTCGCTGCTGCTGTTTTCCCTCACAAAATTAAGTCAGAAGTCGATTTTGCTCAGATACGCCATCTCTAATACGTTCGTTTGGATGATGTACGCGGCTGTCAGGCGTAGGCAGGCTCACAATGGTAGGATGGATGGAGCCTGAGGAGGTGTTTCTGCACACGCTGATAAGGCATCGAGAGGAAAGACGCCAAGAATTAGATTTCCTTTAAAAATCAAATGAAGGTTGCGAGTAGCGTGCTACACTTCCTGATGGTCCTGTTTCTTGTTGAAGTGAAAGATTTTCCTATATGGAATGTACAGAAGTCTAGAGAGATGATGCTCTATCATGATACACTATCTCTGACCTTAAGAGCACCACTAACTTATTTTGTTCTGTCAAGATAACACACGAAATGATGAGGCTTGTAGATGCATTAATGATGAGTGCCTTTGATTTTGCATCATTTACCTATCTTCAGGAAAGTTGGCCAAAAAAAAAGTTATCTAAAGATGTGACAAATTTTAACTGCCACATAATTAGGAACAGATGATTGAGACAACAAAAGAAAGAATGGTTGCTCCATTAATTTTGCTTCAGTCGCCTAGTAACCACTCCACATTGTGCTGTTTAGCTAGTATGAAGCATGGAACCTTACAAAAGTATTTGAATATGAATTTTGTATATTTTAATTATATACACATCACATGAATAATTTTCTGTGGTGTATTTAATTAAAGTACATTTTTTGCCAACATTTTTTTCTTTTGTTTGTTTTATCCTTGCCAGGGGTAAGATTTGCCTTTAAAAACATAATTCATAATTATAAGATTTTGGGATATTAACCCTTTCACCACTGCAGACCGCTATTCCGGTCTCATTGTAGTAGGGAAACCCCTTCTAGAAAAAGTTATGCAGTGGTGAAAGGGTTAACAAGTCAGAACTCTAAATACAAATCTCAAATACTCAAATGTCATAAATACTGATTTTATGTCAATTAGGTCAAAGATGAAGCGCCTGAGATTCTTTAAAAAATGTTAATTAAATGCATCACAGAAAAGGATTGTATTTTTTGACACACAATTAAAATATATGAAATTCATATTCAGATATTTTTTAATAGCTTTCAAGCTCCATAAGCTTGCACCCTCTTCTTTTGCACTGAAATCTAAGTAGTCTGTATGAGCTAAAAAAAAAAAAAAGATCTATTTATCCATTTCCATGTATCTAATATTCCATTATTATTTATTATACAGGAAGGAACAGCTGATGTTCCTTATTTTTCACCTGGATAATTTGACAGTACTTGATCTGATGTGAGTCTTTGTGTGTTGACAGGAATGTTTTCTGACAATGAATCCTGCCTGGTACCAGAGTCTGATCAAGGTGCTGCTCTCACGTTTCCCACAGAGCTGCAGGCACTTTGTGGATGACTGCGGCATTCAGTACCTGGTAAGAGTTTAACGTTACCTTCAAATGGATCTCATGGTTTCATGCTTTCAGGTTGTAGGGTGTAACAAACAATATGTTTGTCATTTAAGTGGTTTAATGCTGAAATACATCACCCTGTTATTTTATTGGAAATGAAGCTGATGATTTAGCGAGCTAGCATACAGCTGTGGAGGCAGGTCTTTTGTATGCTCTTTGGTATGGATGATGTACAGACATAGTAAGAGTGAGAAAATATTGGAAATATCATTTTACCTTTTTAAGCACCTTGCTGATTTGAACATGGGCTAATTTTCTTTCTTTTTTTAATAACTAATTAATAGCTATATTTTATTTATTTTATTATTTTGTTTTCTTTTTTACTCCTCCTCCTCCTCTTCTTATTAGGGGGCTGGAGGGTTGATTATCTGTGTTGTTCAAAATTGAAAAATACAGTTTAAAAAAAAAAAAAGGAAATAACTATCTCCTCAGATAGACTGTGACATTTTCAATAACATTGAGAAACAGCAAAATTGAACTTAAATATAATTAAAAACTTTCTGAGACATGAAAAGCACAACCGTGGGCCGTCCATATGGGAGCTTCTTGAAAACACAGAACACAATCTGATCTGAAAATATCATATGTTTTTTTGTTTGTTTTTTTTATTTGTGTTTTTTTTTTTAAAAACATCCAATTATAAGCTCTGACTCCAGCTGTCCATGTCACCTGGCAGAAATCTGGTGTCCTTGCTCTTCAGAAAACGCCATTTACATTCAAATAGCTTTGGTTATGAGCATTTAGGCAACAGAAACTCTTATTATATCCACTTCCCTTCAATTACATATCCACATTATGTCTCCTGATTACCTTTTGTGTTTTAATTATATCCTGGGATTTTCTTTTCGTCTGATTTTTTTTAATTTTAAATTTATGCAACAAATTAGCATGAAATCATTCATCAGTATGAAGCCTTGAGTCACCCTGAAGTTTTCTAAATTAAACTGAGCTTGTTACACTTACTGCGAGAACGAGGCTCGTCTATTTCACGTTTTCAGACCTTTGTGGTTTGCAGTGACACTTGTGTGCCTTTAAAACGTTAAATTAAAGTCTCAGAAGGGATTAAGTGAATTTAACATGGAATAATTGTCGGCGTTTCTGGACTGTCAGGAGGTTCGTTTCTGCATAATTCTCTAAATGAGAGACTGCAGATCAAAAGAAAGGACTTTTGTAATTGCTGGAATTTTTTTTTCCTCCCATACTTTCCAAACAAAGATTGCTGCTGTTAGTGTCTGTGCTAAAGCAATGCATGTGTAATGCTTTAATACTAGCTGACCCTAAATGGGTCATACAGATCAGATCTGTCATACAGATCAGAGTTCAAATTAACCAAAAAGGCAATAAACATTACTGTTTTCAATGTTGTCATTTTTCCCAGGCTGTCCTTAACCAGAAGTTCACTGATTGTTTCGTGCTTGTCTTCCTGGATTCCCAGGCAGGAAAAACGGTGAGCTATTCACATAGTGTCCTTAGAACTTTTATTAATTTCAATTTTGTGAGCAAAAGTGACAAGGCAGTATGAGTCCACATTCCCGATCTCCATCCTCTTGCTCCCTACAGAGCCTGAAGGTGGTTTTTAGGGAGCCGTTGCCGTCCCAGGCGCAGCCGAGCAGCAGTCCTCCTCCACAGCTCGTTTCCATGTACCACCACCTTGAGTCTGTGATCAACACAGCCTGCTACAACCTGTGGATGGGCCTGCTGTAGGACGCTGATGGAGGTGGGCACACTTTAATGAGGAAAAGGCACTGTGAACATTTACCAAGGATGTATACACAAGCCTGCTGTCTGTGTGTGTATCAGGAAACACACGTGCTATAATCTGAAGACGAGCATTTAGCTGTGGGTTGGAGATAAAAGTATCTGCCGGGACATGCATAAGCATATTAGCATTAGCATTTTGCTTTTAGAAAACTACTGAAAAAACGGATGAATTGGTGTGAATGGGATTGTAGAAACGTCCTAACTTTCTACCCAACAAACACCAATCCAGTTTGTTGGAGAATGTTGGGTGAGGGATGAGCTTTGATAGGGTGGTCTGACAAGATCCTGTTAGTGCTGCTGGAATGAGAGGAGAACTACCTCACATTGAACGACTCAGATTGAATAATTTCTAAATGTGAAGCGTTTATTACATTTAGCCTTCAAGACTTTACCATTCGTCAAATGTCACAGGCAAGTAGAACAGTCCAATGGCATCATAATGGTTTGCCAAAGTCAGAAGTATCTTATTCATCTTCTATTTCTTCATTAGGTTCTTTTTGTTCTTTCCTCTCTAGTTGGCTGATGACAGTTGATGTTAGTTGATTTAAAAAAAAAAAAAAAAGTTAAACTAATCCCATTAAAAAAGTGTGAGAGCATCAGAGAAATATGACTGACTGGTGAGTCAATGATTGTGTGACTGAGCACCTTTGACTCAACATTGCCATTTATTTGGTCATTCAGGTCCAGTGTATATGACGCACATGCACATTAATGACTGACCTGTAAGTGAATTTGACCACCTGATGACTCATCCACGTCAGTGTGTGTACACGATAACTAAAGTTATTGTTAGCAGTGCTAAGTAATCACCATTTCTTCCATTAAAATGCGCAAAATTCCCTTACTGCCATTACTGTCAACCCAGAAGTGCCTAGTTTTTCTTTCTTGAGGAAACTGCTACATTGTCTCAACATTGTGTTGTGAGGAGGATCCTTGAAAATCTAATTTTGGTTATGGCATAATTCTGTTATTGTTATGTGATGATGAGTCTGTGTCTCCATTTTTAGATAAAACAGCAGGGAGATGTCTATACACACACACAAGCGCGCACACCATATCAACTGTAGGGCTCAGTGATGGCTGTGTGGTTTGTGTGTGTTTCAGCCAAATATTAAGGAGCCATTTGGAATGCTTCTAATTAACAGTGACTCTACTCTGTTGGATAAGACTATGTTACGTTACTGTGTTTATGCATTCTTTTGATTTGCTCTTTTAAATGAAGGACACTGGACACTGACTCATTGTGGGCACTTAGGTAATATTATAATCAGAGTGAAATGGCTTGTACATAATGTACATACTAAATAATTTGTAAGTACGCAATGTAACAATAAAAGAGAAGTTGATACCTGAATTGCTGAGTCCTGGATTAAGAACACATCAATGTAGAGTTGCCAAGTAGGTTTCTTTGTAGGTGTACAGTTACTGTAGATCATCGTCCCTTTAAATGGAAAGAGACAACCGAGTGGTGGTGAATTCTTGGCAAAGTAGTGCCAATGACATGGTAGCATGTGAGACCTGGTATCAGGCAGGCTTGCTGCACAATTTTTAAAAAT
Organism: Gogo arcuatus; assembly: GCA_028570945.1. Classification (NCBI taxonomy): domain Eukaryota; kingdom Metazoa; phylum Chordata; class Actinopteri; order Siluriformes; family Anchariidae; genus Gogo; species Gogo arcuatus. The sequence continues at coordinate 18,121,020 of JAOTRR010000018.1, read as the reverse complement.
GCTTTTTAATACATTTTAAGACCTGAACAAAAGAAAAAAAAATAACACGTTGACACAAGTCAAATATGGTATTATTGCATTTTTACTTTAATTTTCTTGTCTGCTTGCCTCCTCTTTCAAGGTTATGCAAGCAATTTCAAGGTTATTAAGTAAACCCAGCATTCAGTACGTTAAAAACAGAGAAAATGTAAAATGAGAAACCAGAAAAAAGATCCTTTGCTTACAGGCCGAATAAGATGTTAAATCATAGGTTCAAAATTTAAGACCTAATAATTAAAATACAACATACTGATAGATATGATTACCTTAAAATTCATAAATCTATTTTAAGACATTTTAAGGCTTTTCAAGAATCTGCAGAAAGTCTGGGACAGCAGCAGAGTTTCAAGTGAACAGCATCCTATGATTGGAAACACATTAATGAATGGTTTAAGAACAATTTATACACACTGTGCATGGACAAAGATGTGGACTAACAAGGTAAGTGTGTTTAATAAAGTGCACATGGTTTTTAAGAATCCACCATGACACTCCTGTGGCTGATGTATTCATACTAGCACTACACAAAAAACCCCACCTGCTATGTGTGCCTATTGTCCTTTTCTTAACATAATACTACATTGTGAAATTTACAACTTGTACATCATAGCAATTTCCTTGAATTACTCTCAAGTATGTCTTGACGTACAGACAGTCCTCAACAAAGCGCTCAGTTCTAGACTTTTATGGTTCCAGACAAAAGGCTCCATCCAAACAGTCCTATCAGTAAATCTATGCGTAATTACTGCCACAATTTCAGAAAATGTGCCTACATTTTCTATCCTTAGTTTCTGCAAAGCAGGCGAGACATGCTAAATCTCCCTGTATACATGAGTAAGAGATTTCCTCATAGATTAAATGTTGCTGACAGCAGGTGGCTGACAAACAGCTCCATTATATTCTAATAATGCTCAAAACTGGGACTGGTCCCAAATGACACTCTCTATTCACTATATAGGCCACATGGTGGACTACATCAGAGTCAGTAACTAGAATTCTAATTTAGTAAAGTGGTTGCTGTAGTATCAGCATGTCTGGGAGTTCATGTGTTTTGGTGAGACAACTCCTCAACAGTGCACAGTGACACTGACTTTATTAAAACAGGTCAATCAAATCACAGTCATCTATCATTTTGGCTGGAGCTCTAGTTTCACCATCATCAGACCACTGTGGATGTGTCCTAAAGCTGTCATCGGACCACAGTCTGGATATTCATTATGGATATTCCATATGAATTAGGGTACATTGTTTGGAAGTTATGTTGTGGTGCTTTGTTGGATTACAGATGTGTACAAAATCAGTGTCCAAAATTAGTGCACTATGTAGTGAATATGGTATGGTTTCTGACACTGTGACTTATCAGTGTTTACTCTCCCAGTATTTTTTCACCCAACCCAGGCCTTCTTCTGTGGAACCTGCAAAGAGTAGAGAACCATTTCAGCTAAAAATGCCTCTCTGAACATTTTAAAATTCCTTACAAACTGGGCTTTGTAACCTAAAAGTAAATAATTATATACTTTCATCTAAAGATTTCACACTGGTGTCACAGTTCTCTTTTATTCTTGGTTGTGGCTCTACTTTTAAAAAGCAACAAGTCACTGATGATATCTCCAGTTGTCTCGTGTTCATGCACTTTCCAGGTTTTGGCAGAAGCAAACATAGTTAGGCTAGTCTAAACTTTATACACATCTCTGTATACTTTTATTTAAAAGATATTAGTTTTGTTTCAAACATTTCTATTAGGTATAAGTAACATTAAACATTGATGATTGATTCATTATCTGGCTATGTGCTCTAACTTTAAAATTACAGAGCAAGATATAACTAGCTTAAACACAAGTTATATTTTGATCACAGCAGTGAAGCCGACTAGACTACAACAACCTGTCACAAGTAATCACACACACACACACTGTGAGGTTATTTTAATTTCATGAAGTGCAAATCCTTAAACAGATTCATAAATATGCAACTGTGTTTGTAACTGAGTTGCATCTTTACATCCTTGATGTTAGATTACAATGTTTTCATACATTTGATACTCTCTATGCAAAGCACACTTTTACAACTTAACTTTTTTTTGTCTGAAAAATCTCACTGTTGTAAAGGTTTGCGAGGCATAAACCAAGTGGCTGGCTGAAACAAGTAGGCTCTATGAGTGTTACTATGGGTGTTTATAGATAAAATTCAGGATTTCTGTGTTGTATTCATGGATGATTACATTTTTTCTGTAATCTTTGTTGAAAGTGAGCTTCATAGGAACTACACATTAGAGAACTGTGGGATGCTGGAAAATTCACGCAATATGATTGACCCAAGGAATCTACTTGAGCCAATGATTTGAATTGTTTCTTCACTACATCATAACTAATTAAAATTAAAAAAAAAAAAACCTCAATTTGTTTGTGGCTTTGTTGCTTCCTTGTATGAATTCAGGGATAACATCCTGAAGATACTAGTGCACTGCAGAGTCTTGTGTTTTACTTGCTGTAGTAGGCTTACCTGAGATTTACCACTGAAATTCAGAAGTATAGAAAAAAACCATATCAGGGGACACATACACTCAAATCTTTTTAATCAGAGCCAGTCAAGCACTCACCCAGAGGTTTGTATTCACAACCCACATATCCCTGATAGCCCAGTTCCTCCAGCAGCTTAAAGATGTAAGGATAGTTGATCTCCCCAGGACTATTAGGTTCATGGCGATCAGGAACTTGAGCAATCTGGATGTGACCTGCATGACACAAACACAGGCGCTATTATAGTAATAAACATGATTTATAATTTAATGAGAGATTATTTTTGAAAGATTTATGGCCCACAGCCATAGCACATTATATTTCCAGTCAAGTTTCTAAGTGCTTTTCATAAAAGAACAAATTACAAGCAGTAATAAAACAAATGAGTTGATCAAGTATGAAAACATTCAAAATTTAATAATCCCTAAACAATTTTAAACACACTACTCAGCTGGATTTGACAGAGAAGAGGATTGTTTTAATGGAGAGTGAAGGAGAGCATTTCTCAGACATCTGCAGTGGTAATAAGATGTGAATGGGCATGACTTCAGTTCAAGTTCATTTAAAAGGTGCAGTTTGACCTTTAAAGCCAAGTTATAAAGCAAAAGAGATTTCTATCTTTTCATACACTGTCTTTTCTCATAATTATCACTTAATGCTGTCATTATACTTAATTTGCTGTATACAGATTCTGTTTTTTTTGCAATTATTGTTTGAGTTTTTGTTCCATTGCTTAACAAGTCGTCCGATCCTTAGCCAGTACATGCAAATGTAGGTCTTGGGGCATTGGTTCCCAACCGGTGTGCTGCAAGGCAAAGTGAAGTGTGCTGTGGAATTTTGAAGCACCCAATGCGTTTTTATACAGGCTCATGAAATAGTATTTTTAAATACACCAATGACACTACTTCTTAATTAAAATGTTTATAGGTAGTCACTTATTTACAACTTTTACAATTTTTTTTTTATATCTACATGACCTTTAGTTTCAGTTGATTCTATCTGTTTGATTTCGGAAAAAAATTTAGGTTCAGGGAAGAGGATTATTATTGTAGCGACCGGAAAAGGTGGTCACTCTAACTGCTGTCAGTTCCATGTTGCGAGTGCAAAGGCTCGTGGTACTGTTTAGCGTTAGGGGCTAAATATAAATGTGCCACCATGGCCAAGACTCCTGCAGTATTCATGATAGGCATGCATCATGTAGTAAAATAAAACAGCTTTTTCTAGATCCATGCGGTGTACGCAGCACAGGAGATTTCATGAGACGCTGAGATTTCCGTCTCGCAACTCTTTCTTTCAAATACGCTTGCCACATTAATTTGCTACCCATCTACACGGTTGCTAGGATACGTCACAATCACAGTCGCCTACTTTTACATTTTGAGTTGACAGGATGGAGAGATTTCTTTCACAACTACCACAAACAGCATAACAACAAGTAGGTGGTCCAACAATAGTCTGCTGTAGTAAAATATGGGTCAAATCTCGCTAATAACATTATAGCCTGTCATAATGTGTGAGATATTCTTCATAATCGATAACCAACTTTAAGTAAAATAACAAATTGTTGCCTTGCTGTTTTCTTAATGTTGCTTCGTATACGTCTAAAACAAATAAGATCTAAAACAAACAAATTAGCTACCTAATGTTACACCTACATTCTTTCTAAAATCATATGCCACCAGGACTGCATTTATCATTTATGCTGTTGGCACTGAACTGTCCTCTCCACCAACATATGCTAGTTTTTTTTGTAGTAATTTTCTCCTCCGTGTCTGCTAGGATTTGTTAGCATTGTTCTTGTTAGCAACAGATTTTATGTCACTTGTGGATTTACTAAGGATCCCAGGGCTGGTCTCTGCTTCTTCTAACTTCTGAAAGAATCTGTAGGAGGTTCTTGGGTATGTGCAGGTTTCCATTAAACCGTGGGTAAAAATGTGCATTTTGTTGGAGATAAGGATGCTACAGTTTTACTGCATCCATCTCGGATGATATATGTATAACCTGAAGAGCACCAAGTATGTCGGGTCACTATACTTTTCAGTTCCACCTCCACTTCACACGTCACTACTGGCCAATCACTGTGTAGGTTTGTGGCACATTTGGATGTTTCTGTTTCAGAAAGTGATCCCCTCAAAAGTGATTTCCGGACACTTCAAATGCCTGGTCAGAAGTAAGCATAAAGCACATATAAAGATTGACCCTGTTGCTTTTATAGTTCACTTAGACTACAACTGAGTGGTTTTTGCTTTGCTTACAACAAATACATTTTGTCTGGAAATTTCAAACCTAGATGTTGAGTGTATTCCTTGCCTATCAAGGGGAAGTATCTCCGGATGTTCTGCGTCAGGTTCCCGTCCATTATCTGGCAGTGGAATATGTCCTGCAGGAGGGAAGAAAGTGATGGCTAATGTCAAGAGCACACAGAAACCTCAAGAGAGTTCTGTGATTTAGGGGAAATCTTATGCTTCTCAACTGGTGTTTTATCTCCACTGTCCTTAATCACATTTCGCTGTATCCTCGCTCTAATGTCTCTTCAGAGTAAAAGCTGACAATAGAGAGTGAACTGAAGCATTATAGCCATTTCTCTGCTGCCTCGATTTGTGCCTTCAGGCTACACAACAAAGTCACCAGATCTGATTTCTTTAGCTAAGAAATCAAGAAATATTGGACTGTGGTTTCTTTACCTTCAGATAAACAGTTATGAGCACTTCTCTACCATCCATATTAGGCTAACTGCACATCACATAGTCTGTCTTGACTGAGAACTCTTTATAACCTTTATGCCATTATCGGCTTTATATACTGCCATACATTAGTCCTATAGACCAGGGCTGAAATTGTTGTCATTATTTAGAGCAAGGGTGTCAAACTCAAATTCTGCCTGTGCCACATATGCATTTTTGTGATCCCTTGAAGGGCCATAATATAAGTCTATTTTTTTAACCTATTATCTATCTTTATAGATTAACACAACTTAAAAGTAGAACAAGAATGTAGATGGCTGCTACACTATATCACTGCTGTGATTTCTAGATAGTGTTTTAAACAGTAGGTGAAAGGTTAAATAAGAGTTACTATGAGCCATTTCAATTTTATTTATTATTATTATTTTACTATTATTTTTGAAGGGTCATGCTGGCTGTATGAAATGAGAAAGAAGACTGAGTTTGACAGTTGCTTTTCTAAAGGTCCAAAACATGTGTGCCATATAATCTGAAAAATGCAATATATCCAAGGCACTATTGTGTTCAGTATCTTGATGGATTAGGCAGTTCTGTCCACTTTAATCACTTTAACTGTACTTGACCTATGTGTATGGGTCAAAACTTCTGGGAATATCAGTAGTGCAGTCATATGCATCAGTTTATAGTTGGAATACTATTGATAATTATGGGATGGTATGAAATGACGTATATAACACTTCAGTATAGATGCAGGACTTTCCCAGTATGGTTTTGGGAAAGTGCTAGAATATGTTTTTTATTAAACCAACTTTTTTCTTCATTAGTTTATTAAAGCCTGATATACAATTTTCCCTCTTATAGAATATAATGTGCCTCATCTGAAAAATAATGATATTGTTTTTCTTTTTGTGCTGTCATCTGTACCAGCATAGCATAATGTTAAGGGTATCATATAGTGCTATTCTGGTATACCTTCATACTGATTTGTTGCAGGCACTATTCAGAATATGTGACTAGAATAAGAATAGAGTGTATACAAAACAGAGTATTAATGAAATATCTATGTATCTATGCAGCTGTGCATGGAAATATTGGTTGTCTGTGAGTTTGGATTCATTGGGGCAGCCATGGCCTGAAGGCTAGAGAAGCAGCCTTGGGCCCGAAGGGTCGCCG
>JAOTRR010000018.1:18023971-18035489 GCA_028570945.1 Gogo arcuatus | reverse complement strand
TGTGTGTGTGTGTGTGTGTGTGTGTGTGTGTGTGTGTGTGTGTGTGTAAAACAAGGTTTCTGGTAAGCAAAATGTACACAAATATATTTCTGTTTCATATGAGGATTTCTCGGACAGCTAAAAAAATTAATTATTTTAGTTTTAAATAATCATTTCCTGAATTAAAATTAATCAAATGACAAACGTTGTATAACAATGTTAACTGATAAAGCCAGTGGTAGTGAACTTTTGGGTCCGATTGTATCCAGTATGAGAAGTGTAAAAATATATTTTCTGGAAGCCTTATGTCTAAGGCATAATATATTTAATTACTGTTGAATGCATTCTGTATTGTTGCCTTGACTGAAATAATGTACTGTGCGAAGACAATTTTGCTTGTGATTTATCATAATTTAGACAAGACATTTAATATTAGATTTGTCTCAGAAATGACAGCATCTCCATCCAGCATCCATTTGTCAGAGTTTTACTTTAATCGTACCTCTGCTCATAGCTAATTTGTGTCACAGCCTAATGTGGTCATATTGAATTAGAGGATGGGAACTGAGCGAGAGAGAGTGCAGCTAAGATTAGCAAGTTTCTAATGTATAGAGGAAAGGCAGCATAATTGCGGTTATCTTAATTGCACTTGTCAGAAGGAAAGTGGAGTGAGCACCAGCATGGCTTACCTTCTAATTAAAAACACTTTATTGTTCCATAGACTTTAAGAGCTCTGTCTTTGGCTAGAGTGTGCGTGTGTGTGTGTGTGTGTGTGTGTGTGAGAAAGAGAGCGAGAGAGAGAGAGAGAGAGAGAGAGAGAGAGAGAGAGAGAATTTTCCTGGCTTGACCTCACTTCAGTTCCAGTTGAGGAGCCAGTGCTTTGAAAAAGTATCCTGGCATTGACATACTTTCTTCCTCTGTCAGAGCAACACTCATGGGCATCTATGAGCTCATGAATGTGGAAGAGGGCAGACAGCACTTTCCTTTCATGTGTGTTATGCTGCCCTGTGACACTGCATGAGCAGCAGTTTGAAAAGATGCAGTAGATAGAGGAAGCATGTTTTGCCCTCATTCCCTCCGGTTGGTAGAGGTTGCGTGATAGGGGATAACTGGCAGGTGGGCATTGATAAATGACTAAATTGGGGTGAAAATGAGGGAAAAATTCTGGCAGTATTTTGTTGAAGGGTTGTGATTTTCCCATATGTTCATGACGATATGAAGTGAGTCAGTAGGAGTAAATAGCAGATCTTTATGTTAATATAGTAGTAATGAATTATGATGTGTAAGGATAAAGGCATAGTATTTTGGCTCTACCCATTGGAGAGGAGTTGTGCTTAATTTTGCTTGAGTGGCATAGCAGAGTGATGTCAGTGATGTCATTAGCATATTAGGCCATGCTCAGACCATTCTTAGTAAATCAGTAAATTCAGTTATTTTTGAATGTTTTTAATTCAAACTTTCCTAAATGTTTAATATAACATGCATGTTTGCTATCATACATACAATATTCCCTAGGACTCTAAGAGCCCATTCCAGTGAAAAAAAAGGTTTTGCTCTCAGTGGATAGGAGGCTAATATTAAAATACTGTTAAATGTTCGTATAGAGGAGAAAAATCTCTAGACCATCATTCTTCCCTAGCGAACACACACCCATGTAAACACACCCATTTTTTTTATTGGCCTTTAGGTTTCCATCCCATTCCTTACATCATGCCAACATGATGTATTTGGTGTATGTTACAGTTGACCTCTGTGTCACACTAACTCAGTATATATTATTGAGATATAACTGCATTATTCCTCCAGGGAACAAATGCTTTTTTTTTTTCAAACATCTCTGACCTTTTTTTCTTTCTCAGTATTGCAAAACAGGAGGCCTGAATACAGCTTGCTTTTGATTCCTTTGCAAGTCTTCCTGAGTCCACAAGTCCTAACTGCTATTATTTTGTTTTTCTACAATTTTCTTGAAAGCCAGGAGAACAATATTAATTGGCAATTATAGACAAATCTTCTCATAGGATTTAGTCATGGTTAAGGCATGTCAAGTCACAGTAGGGTCTCTTAAAAAGTACCCGGATAATAATGCCTGTTAATTTGTAAGGAAATTGAAGGAAAGATTGCATTGTGAGTCTGCATGCAATTTCCTATTAGTTTGGTTTATTAGCTGCCCTAATTAAACAAAATGTAACAAGAGGTAGCCTGGAGCTGAATACAGGGAGTGCAAGGAAAGAAAGAGCAGATTGTTATTGTGTTGTGTCAATCAAACATATTACCTGAAACTGCCAGGATACACATTTTGTCCTTGCTGAAACATATGCAATTATGTTAATGATAAAAGAAAGTTAACTTTCCATACTTACATTAACAGCTTGAAAGTTGTGTTGAAGTTGCCAACAAGCTGACTAGAGTAAATTGCTTGCACAGTAAAAATGTTGGATTGCTCATTTAACTCAACCACTAGGGTTACACATATTGGGTAGTTTAGTTGAGTTATTTGTTTCATTGTTGGGTTAATTTGGTAACAACCTAGCATGTTGGTTTAATTTACACATCACAAGATGCCATTTTAAATTTTACTGGTCCAGCTTGTAATTGACAGCACTTGCTGATTTGATATCCAACCTGCTGTTTTCCTTAAAAATAAAGTTACTGATATACTGTATATACCATGTGGTTGGCTGATTTCAGGTAGAGAAGCATAAGAAGAATAAGAGTCTTCCACAGTAACTCAACAGTTGGATCATGCTTAACCCTAGGATTAGTAGAGAAATATACTCAATTAGCTGAGATTAAAAAAAAAAAAAACTCCAATATTGGGTGCTATATCAACTCTTATTGGGTTACTAGGTGGTCTGTTTTTAACCCAAACAATTTTAGTGTGTAATCAGAAGACACTCTTTATTCACATTAATTCTCTGTCTAGCTATGGTGACTTACCAACCAAAGATCAGCCCAGGAATTTGCTTTAATTGTCCAAAATGACAAATGGAAATGCTAGTATTATTTATATGTATTATATCACAGGTACAACATACTGTATAATGCCACATAAATAAGCAAAGTATAGCCATAAACAACAAAGTTGTTTATTCTGTTTTTTCTATGCAAATCATTTAACACAACCCTATTGCACAGTAAAAGAACTTTTCAGCTCATTTTTGTATATGTCAATATTTTTTAATAACACATTGATTTGCTTGATGGTTAAGCAATTTTTCTGCAGCAAAATGATTTTAATGCAGGGCTCAGAATTAAATGTTTCCTCAGGTAATACTGGTGCTTCCATTTCAGTAAGATAGTAGCACCAGCACTAAGAAAAATTTAGATGCACCCACCAAAGTGTGGCACCCGTATACATTATGTGTGTGCTCTTTGCAATATGTGTGCCACAGAGTGCATCCACAGAGATCAAGTGTTACAAATGTAGCCTAGTGAGCTTATATTGTTTGGTTGTTCACTGTACTATCAAAGGACAAGTCACAGCAGGATTTATTTTACTAGATAGTGATCTCTTTCCAGCCAACATTTCCCTTTAAGTAGCATAGTAACAAAAATTATGGCATTCTAGCACACAAACCAGATCCAACTAAGGCTAATATAATTTTTTTTTTTTATCATTCCTTAGCCTTATAAACTAGCTTTGATATTCCATTGAATACCTTCTTTCTGAATGCTGCTCTCTGCAATATCACAATCACCAACAGCCAATTTGGAATTGAAAACTTCATAAATTTTTTGAACACTGCTGTATCTGCCAACAAAGCTTTTCTTTTCTCATATATTTTCTGCATGTCCTTTCTGCTTTTCGTCTAGCACTGTCTACATGCATCCACAAAGATGGGAAATTGTGGTCATTGAAGCTTAACAGACAGAACTTATCACAAGTAGTATCTGTGAGTGGTGGTGTCATAGTGGTGGCCTGCTACACTGTGTGCCATTTTTGGCACACAACAAGTGTTCATAGGTCTGTAAAACTGGCTACATTATTTGTACTGTAAAACAACACAATCATATATACAATCATACACTACAATACACAATACAAATGTTTACTTCATCTCATTTACAAGCAGCACAAACACAGTATGTGGTTAATATTTGCCTGTTTCCCTTTGTTTGGATAATAAACCTTTGGTAATTCATTTCTAGTAAAATCTTTAAATGAAGCTAGAGATGGTACAAATTATTACCTTGAATAAATAAAGCTGTAACAAGGTTTTTTTTTATCACTACTAAAATATAATAATTTGTCAGAACACCTTCAACAGTTCAGTTACACATACAAAGCATTTTATGTGAATAATAAAGGAACCTGATTGAATACAAGTACATGAGTTTTACACATCACATGAGTGGCAGATTTTCACTGCGTGTTGCAAATGTACACCTTGTACTTGGTACATGTGTACTGTCATTTATCATTTGTCATTTATTTCATGGTTACTTGTTTTTTCTCCACAATTTCTGTACTGTCATTACTTGCAGGTCCAGTAGACCAGAACACCTCGTACATAATATAAATGTGTAGTGGGTGCACAGAGGTCACTCAATAAGAATGTGTTTTTCAACATATTCTTCAGAGCAAATGAGCCAAGCCCAATGAGTGTCAGGTTGAAATAAGAATTAATTGTGGTATTTTTCTTTTACTAAACATTGAAAATGGGCCTCAAGGCCTGGAACATCATATAAGCATTAATTCAATTTTATCAATTTAATTTTTCACTTCAGTTTGTATCACTGCAGCATAACCAAAGGTCTGGATGTAGATTTAGATCCCTAATGAGCAAGCCAGAGGTGACAGTATCAAGAAAAACTCCCTGAGACAATATGCAGGAGTAACTTTAAGAGGAACCAGGCTATAAAGGGAACCCATCCTCTTCTGGGTGACACCCAATAATGGAATTATACTGTTGTAGAAGCATAAATGTAAACAGTATTAAGGATATACTGTAAGTAAAGATGTAAGTATGAACCTATTGTGAATATGAGTTCTGGGATGAGCACAGGACAGTCTTTATGATTACAGAAGGTACAAATGTACAGTGTCCTGGTGAGATTATCCACTGAAGCATCACCAATAATCCTGACACCTTCTGTAATCTATACACAAAACACTAGTGCACTAATGCAACTACATTTTTTGTATTCTACAATTAGTATTTAACAATGAAATGAACTCTTTTGGCAAAATGACACTTTTACTACCAGAAATTGGTCTAATATCTTTAGTTTATCAAGATATCATGGGGAGAATGACATCTCTCACTCAGAGATCCATACATGCCAGTTTGGAGTTTAAAAGATTTGAAAAACAGAAAAGCCATTTGGAATGAGTAGTGGTTTGTCAGAGGATTCTCTCTCTCTCTATCCATTTAATGTCAGTTTCCACTGCTGGCAAGCGGGTTTGATGTTGCATGATATAAACATAGTTTCCTCCTCCACTTTATTCGATCATGGGCATCTGCAACAGTGAGGCCACTCAATCTCAGGTCTTCAGTTAGCACCTCTCCCCATGTTTTACAGGGCCTGCCCTGTTTCTTGCACCCGTCCACCTGGAAAACTGATATCTCATTTATCCAGGCATCGCTTCTCTGGACATGGCTATACCAACGTAGGTGCCTACATCTGAGAGCAGTTTCAAGATCATCAATCTTCAGCCTAGTACGCAGGTCACAGGAGCTAACATCATCCTCAAGCTTCATGCCACACATCTACCTCAGCACCGTCCATTCATTCCTCACCAGCTGTGCCATGTCAGTCAGAGCAACAGCAAAAACTGGTTTTAAGGCGCCAGTAACCCGCCTTTCGCCCATTCTCCTGTTGGTACGAAATGGTTCTGCCACATGAAGGCCAGGAGCTGGACTTGGTTGTCAGAGGCTATGTTGGTATAGATTGCTTGGTAGAAATAAATGGTAGTCAGTAGGAGTTAAACAGTCACTGACATCCAAATGACTGCAGTTCAGCTCTTGCTGACTAAATAGTATCTGTTTGAGCCTGTAAAAATTTTACACATTTGGATGCATCTCCCTCCAAAAAACATTTACAGTTTCTGGAACCAAATTTTCTCTGAAAGCTTGGAGAGGTGCCTTATAGGTATTTATACAATGACCATGGAAAATGAGCTTTTTTGATTAGCTGGCATACATATGTTATTTTCTTACATTGCTATTTATCTCATGTTTATCCAGTCCAAAATTGAATCACAGGTCTAAATGTAATTCTGTTGTAATATAACCATTGCAGCAATCATAAATAATGGTTTAAGTTTGGTATATACATAGGTATAGATATAGGGGGTCTATATCTTCACCAGTATCTAATGGTTTAAATGAATTAATAACATGAATCTACTCAGAAAGGAATGATGCATAGTAAGTGTAAATGCTAATTAAAAGTAACAGGCCAGAGAAAGGAAGCACTGTGGTGCAGTGGGTAGTGTTGCCACCTCACAGCCCCAGGGTCCCCCAGATCAATCCTTACTCTGTGCAAAGGTTCCTCTAGGAGTGCCTGTAAGTGGATTGCCAACTCTAAATTGCTCATAGGTGTGAGTAGGTATGTGTGTTTCTCAAACCCTGTGATGGACTGGTGCCCCACATAGGGTGTACACCCAGTTTTCCTAGGATAGACTCCATGTACTCTGTGACTGACTATGATAAAGCAGTTACTGAAGATGAATGACAGGGTTTTATTTTAATATTTCATTTTAATAACTTCCAAGATATAATCATAACAATAATTACATAATGGTAGCCAGTTGACACATTTAAGGGTGAACAAGACAAACAAAAAGACAATGGGTGAACAAAAAAAATTAATTAGCAGTTTTCATATTCACAGTGCTAGTAAGTGGCTATAGTATAGATAAGATAATAATAATAAACTCAGTGTACCTGAAGTACGATGTTAGAGAGTTTTTGAGTTTGTGGAAGAAACATCTCCTCCTTTGCCTTTGCTTCATCTGCCTTAAATCACATCACTGTCGTTCCATCCATATACATATATGCAGTGGGTCAAAATATTCTGTCTCTAGGACAGGGCATCTGTCCAACCTGGAGATCTAGGATATCTACATACCCAAATCATGAATTTCAATATTTTTTGTCCAGATATGCTATTACTATGGGATGTTGCCTAATATCACACTGAGAAATTAAATATAAGTGATCATGCCTCCAGCATTACAACTGAAGGTTAATAGTGGAGTGGACAATGTGAGGTCCAGGTTTGAGTGGCAGGCAAATGAAGTGCATTTGATTGCACTGACAGTAACTGTGACATGAAGCAATGCAAATAACATACTGGGAAATTATACTGATAAATATAATTGTGTATAATCAATGTCGAAGATAAAGCCAGCATTATGTTTGGGAATTAGATGTACAAGGGGCTGGATATAAAAGGAGAACAATAGGGGGCCACGTTTTTAGACTCTGTTTGTCGACTAAGAGCTAAACCAGGCAAGAACTGGTCTGTTTAAACCAGTCATGTTTTGCAAACATGCCCATTAAAATGTCATGTACCATAGTGTCAAATACTGCGCTGAAGTCCAACAGAACCAAAAGAGAACCATATCCACAATATAAAGCAAACAATACAGTGCCATGCATAAGTACCCCTGGATCAATACTTGGTTGAACCACATTTGGCTGCAATTACAGCAGGGATATATCTCTGTCAGCTTTGCACATCTGGATCCTAATATTTTGCTCTATTCTTCTTGGGAAAATTGCTCAGGCTCTGTCTCATTGGATGGTAACCGTTGGTAATTAGCAGTTTTCAAGTCTTGCCACACATTCTCAATGTAGGGCTTTGTCTGGGATATTGGTTTTGAACCACTTCAGTGTAGCTTTGGCAGTATGCTTAGAGTCTTTGTCCAGTTGGAAGGTTAACCTCTGTGCGAGTCTCTGGAACAGTTTTTTTCCCCCTAGGATTGCCTGGATTTGGCTCTATCCATCTTGCCATCAACCCTGACCCATTTCCCAGTTCCTTCTGATGAACTGCATCCCCACAACATGATACTACCACTACCATGCTTCACTGTGTGGAAGATGTTCTCAGGGTCTTAAGTAGTTTTTTTTTAAAAAATAACAAACCAGTTGATTTATACTTTTATAGAATTTTGTCCCAGACTTGTATTGATATCTCCTTGGTCTTCTTGATAAGTTTAGTTTAGAAGCATTCTCTAACAAACTCTTGGGCTTTCCAAGAACAGTTTTATTTATATGTGCACACGCTCCACTGAACTATTTATGTGACTTCTAATGGCAACTAGTTGCAGCAGAACTAGTTTAAGGGTATTACGGCAGTGGGAGTGAATACATATGAGCAACCTTTCCATGTTTGTAAAATGTATTTGTAAATAATTTTTCAATTGATTTAGATTTTTATCCCCACTTTAATATTAAGGGATATTATGTGCAGCTTCATGACATTTAATCCAAATAAAATCCATTTCAGCTTTTGGTTGTAACACTACAAATGGATGGGCAGTTGGGGGTGGCAGTATTGAGTTTACCAAAACTCTCTATGCCCATGAACCCTCCAGACTTGCACCTTTAACTAAGAGAAACCTATTAACAAAAGTTTTGATTAAACAAATAGCTTTTCAGCTTAGATTTTAAGATTTAGACTGTGTCTGAATCCCAAACACTAATTGGAAGACTATTCCATAACTGGGGATTTTGTAAGAAAAAGCTCTGCCCTCTGCTGTTGTCTGCTGCTGTAATGAATTGATCTGCTTATTTTCATAGATATTTTTTAGTTGACAATGAATATAATAATACAAGACCATGGAGGGAGTACAGACTGAAATTGGTAGACTGTTCCTCGTGCTGTGTATGCTATAGTCTTAGTAAACTGAACATAATTGTTGATACATATTCAAATCATTTTTTTGGCTATATGTTCTCATCTACATTGCACTGTTACTTGCATCTATGACTATCGGCCTTACCCCTGGATTCCACCAGGCACGGGTCTATGACGTGTGCGATCTGGTTTTGTTCTGTCCTATGCGTGGCTTTATACCTCACTGGGAGCGTTTCAGAAGCTGAGCATTTTGCCTGCCTGATTTTTTTTATTTATTTGCTGGTTTGGTCGTTTTCCTTGATTTTTGTGCTACGTAGTTAAATTGCTTCTTTTTTGTATGTTTTAATTGTGTTTATTGTTGTTATTTCTTACTTTGTTGTGCTCTAGCCTACAGATAAAGTTAATAGGCTACAGTTAAGTCCAGTTGTGGACCCCAGTGGATCAAAGATTTCTGGCTGTGTTTTATTTGTTAAAAATAAATGCATCCTCATAATTATTTCTTATCTATGTTTCACATATTTCACAATGTACCTTTTAGCAAGAGGTGAACACCTGCATTTCTTGTCCTACTCGAAAGACCAAAGGGGAGGGTGGGGGATGGGGGAGATAGAAGGAGAATGCAGTGTCCATGCTTCCATCAAAAATAGATTAGGCGCATATTTTTAGCGGAGCGGAGTGGAGAGCCACTTCTGGGGATCTTCTGAGACACACTGCAGCATGTCTGGTGGAATCACAAGAATTGTCTAGAGTGGCCGCGATCAGCTCTGGATCAGTGTGTATGAGCGATCAGCTCATACACACAAAGCAAAGCAGCTTCCCACAGGTTTCACAGAAAAGCTCCACATTCCTTTTTGTACCTATTTCTCTCCTTCTCTCCATTCCTCATCTATTTTTTACTATCAGAGATGTTCTGGAATGATTCTCCTGCTCATCGCTGAATAATTTTCTAGCAACAGGTATTGTAACAAGAGTTTATTTAAACTAACATGTTATAAATCTTAATACACATATTGTATATTTGATTAGGTGTGTCAAAGCTTTTGATCGGTATCATACACATTAACACCTTTTTGATGAGTCAAAGGTATAGGTTGATCTGGACAATATTGGGATCTGCTTCTAGCTATATCAAGAAAGGGGAGCAGTTGTCGTGCTTAGATTTTCTCCAGCATGAAAGTTTTGCTATGTGTTTTTCAAATGATGAATATTCTGTTAAGAGATTAAGTCAGTGCAGTATGCTATTTAAGTAGTATATTTTTGGCATTTGTTAACAATATAAGAACAAATAATTTTAGTTGAAGAGAGATTTAGGATACATCACTGTATTTAGGAGGTCAATGAGAGGGATAGACTGGGATGCTGAGGCTGAGGGTATCAGACAGCCTACTCAAGATAGATTGGATATATAGGTATAACCAGACAGAATTATTAATCATCTATGGAATGTGGTCAGTGTGTACATTTGTTCTCATAGCTGAACCTCATGCCAAACCCATTGAGTTTATATGTCGTAATATGTAACCTATGTGTAAAACTATGTATTGCATTAAATGCATTTTGGCGTGTGTAGAGGTTTTGTGTTAGTTCATTAGGATTTATTGCAGAGGCTGAGGGTGATTGTGGACAGTATATCTATAAATTATATGTATAAAATGCATATTGCGGTATTGTTAAAATGTGTTGAAAATGTTCAAAAAGTACTGATAGAAAATTAGCAAATAAAAATTAGCAAATAAAATTAGCAGCACTATGCAGTTTTTGTTTGAATAAACATTAAAATAATTACATTCAGGCTGCTTCTAACAACTATTTTTCTATCAATTAATCTATCAACTATTTTATGGATTAATCGATTAAACTAAACGATTTATTTTCCTCCAAAAAAATCAAACTGACCATTTCATTTAAGTTCATTTTATTTTATTTTTACTGAGAGCAAGAGAGAAAGACGAGAAAAGCAAATACATCATAATTATTTAACATGTAATAATGAAGACATATTCTCTATGTTTCTTTAACTTACAATTTTAATTATATTGATCACAATTATAATCAAATGTTATCTATTGTATTTATGGCATTCCCTACACAAATAAATGTGCTTAAATTAATGGCAGAAATAAAACAATTAGACAAGGTACATGTCTCAACAAGCCCAACACGCATGAACACATACACCAGCACCGTCAATTAACATAGAATAAGCCAATTCTAAGGTAGCAGGCAGACGGCTTTATGGCTTTAATAATGAGTGTATTTAGCGGCTACAAGGACAAAAGTTATTTAAAAAATCCCTCGACTAAAGGTAATTTAAGCAACATGAAAAGACAACACAGTGCATTTGCCTTTTCTGGCAGGCTCATGCATAGTGCTAGTGCTGCTATAATTTGAAATACTCCCATAGTTTCAAAGCCTTTGGGTCTTTGGAAACGTTTACACTGAACCTCTTTCCCAACCGCAACCATTTGTCAACTAATGCATGAGAAATTTTTTGAAATTTTTAAAAAACAAAGTTCCTCAAAGAAAGATAAGAAGGGATTTGGATATTTCACCCTCTATGGTGCAAAATATCATTAAATTATTCAAAGAATCTGGAGGAATTTCGGTGCACAAAGGGCAAGGGAGCAAGCCTAAGCTGAACACCTGTGATCTCCGATCCCTCAGATGGCACTGCAACAAGAACCGTCATTCATCTATAGCTGATATAACCACATGGGCTCAGGATTACTTT
>JAOTRR010000018.1:17981691-17997520 GCA_028570945.1 Gogo arcuatus | reverse complement strand
CTGTGCGAGAGTACATGTGACAAAAATAAAGGCTTCGGCCTTGGTTCTTCTTCAAAGTAACAATCAACACAACTGAGTATCAAAAGAGGATAACAGTGAGTCCAAAAGTGGCTGCCAGAAGGGCTTCAACATGCTGCTTTTAAACAGATAGCTCCACCTCCTGGTCAGCTTCTTGCCTTCCCATTGGTCCAGTCCTGTCAACAATTAATGATGACTGCCAGTAGGATCCACCTATAGCAGAACAGGCAGAGACAGAAGAGCAAACGAACAGGGAAAAAAAAAAAAAAAAGACCAGAGAGGGTGCACACGAATGCAAGCACACTGACACAAACACACACACACCCCAAACAGCAAACCTGTTTGCAAAAAAAA
The DNA here is from genome assembly GCA_028570945.1 of Gogo arcuatus. Lineage (NCBI taxonomy): Eukaryota > Metazoa > Chordata > Actinopteri > Siluriformes > Anchariidae > Gogo > Gogo arcuatus. The sequence continues at coordinate 17,997,148 of JAOTRR010000018.1, read as the reverse complement.
AACAAAAAAACAAAACCACCCCACAGGATGTCACACAAACTATTCTGTTCATCTTAGATATGTGAAAGGGCATCAGCAACAATATTCAGAACCTGTGTTATAGTTTTGTACTAGTAGGGACCATCTCATGAGCTTTTGATTTTGGTTGTACATATGGGACAAAATACCAGTAGGTTATGGTCTGTGTACACAACAATAGGTAAGGAACCAATATAGATGTCAAAGAAATGTAAAGCTAATAACAACGCTTATTAAATTTGAGTGAAAAATAACTGACAGGGTGGTCAATTTCATGTACATCCTCTTGCAATAAAACAGCTCCAGCCCCTACAGCACTTGCATCAACTTCACGTTTAAAAGGTCTGGATAAATCTGGGGCTGAAAGTACAGGTACATCACATAACATAGCTTTCACACTGTCAAAAGCATGTTGGCAATCTGGAGTCCAATCAAAGGGCTTGGACAGGCTAAGCAAAGATGTCAGGAGAGAAACAACTGCAGAAAAGTTTTTACAGAAACTACGGTAGTACCCTGCCATACCCAGAAAACACTGTCACTCACAATAAGTTGATGGTGTAGGAAAATTTAAAATGGCAGTTACTTTCGCATCTACTGGGTGTACCTGTCCATGATCTACTAGCTTGCCAAGATAGGTGACACTTGCTTGGGCAGACTCACACCTTGCCAAGTTTAGTGTCATGGATGCTTGTTCCCATCTCTTAAAAACCATCTCTAACACCTCTAAATGAGTGGACCACTCCATGGTGTAAATGACACGGTCATCCAAGTAAGCGGAGCAGTTTGGAACATCTGACAACACAAGGTTAACTAGTCACTGAAAGGTTGCAGGAGCATTTCAAAGTCCAAATGGTATGACTGTGTATTGCAGGAAACTGTCAGGTATGATGAAAGCAGAAATTTCTGATGCATAGGTAGTCAGTGGCACCTGCCAATAACCCTTGAGCAAGTCCAACTTTGACAAAAAAACAAACTGAACCAATGTTGTCTATACAGTCTTCTATTCTAGCCAAAGGATATGAATCAGGGACTGTAACAGCATTAAGGCGCCTGTAATCTGTACACAGCCGATATGAATGATCAGCCTTAGGAACCAGTAAGCAAGGAAAACTCCATGGACTACAACTGTTTGGCTAACCCTTGCTTCAACAAATATTTGATTTCTTCTTTCATGGCCACACTCTTAGTGGCATTAAACAGTATGCTTACCATGTTAATGTGTGTAGTTGTGGTAACTTGTATGTCATGTTTCAAGACCGTTATCTGGGAAGGAACATTTTGGAAAATGCTAGAGAACTTACAAATTAGGCTTTCAACATCTGCCTTCTGGTGGTCAGGCAAATGACCTAGGAGGGAAGACAGAGTGGACAACATTTCAGAATTTGAAAGTCTGCAAAAGGTTTGTGGCGCATGTTGTAGCACTACCCATCTGAATCCTCAACATTATGCTCCTCACTGCTATCAGGTACCACTGTCAACCCAACAGAAAAGGCTTGATCATGGCAAAGGTCCTTGGTCTCAGAACCAGAGGGGTCTTCACGAATATGATAAGCTTTTAGGATATTAATGTAACAGACACATGTCTTACGGTTATGGTCAGGAGTACAGATAACAGTCAGTGTCACTAGGTTTTTCCTTGACTAAGCATGGACCCGAAAACTTGGCAGACACAGATGAATCAGGAATCAGAAGTAAAACCATTACTTGCTCACCAGGCGGGAATTTCCTGGGAACTGCTTTCCTGTCATAAAATTGCTTCATATGCTTGAAATATCCCTAGGACTTCACGGGCTAAGGTACAGGCTTGGTGAAGACACTCACAAAAATTGATCACTAAAATATGCTGCTTACCACCATCTACTGAGAATATTTCATTGAGAGCTTTCAGAAGACCTCAAACTGAATGACCAAAAACAAGTTCTGCAGGACTAAATCCAAGCAAGTCTTGGACAGCTTCGTGTACAGCAAATAACACAAGAGACACCCTTTATCCCAGTCTCTCGGCAGTATTTCCGAAGCATAGACTTCAGAGACTGGTGAAATCTCTCCAGAGCACCTTGAGACTCAGGGTGATAAGGACTGGACACCTGGTGAGCTATGTCTAGCATTTTCATAACTTGTAGAAACAGTTTGTATAAAAAGTTAGTTCCCAAATCTGTCCGGACAACCTTGGGCAAACCAAAAGTGGTGAAACATTTTATAAGTGCTTTAACTACAACAGGAATAGTAATTCTATATAAGGGAACAGCTTCTGGAAAATGAGTCACAGCACACATTATTGTAAGTAGATATTGATTTCCATACTTTTCTAGATATTGATTTCTAGGCAGTAGGCTAACACAGTCAACAAGGACACGATCAAAAAGACTCCAAGTACAGGGATGGTGCAAAGGGGAGCTAGAGGAATGACTTGGTTTGGCTTCCTAGTACACTGACAAACATGGCAAGACTGACAGAACTGCACTACATCTTTCTTAAGAGTGGGCCAAAATAAATATTTAAGAATATGAGAATGTTTTCGTGATGCCCAAGTGTCCTGACCAAGGGTGGTCATGAGCTACCTGGAGTACATGTTGCCTGGAAACAGAGGGTACCACAATCTGAAAGACACTGTCTAAATCTACTTCATGACAAGGAGACAATGTGCGCATTAGTATGCCCTGTTCTATTTTTGTATTTAAAAAAAAAAAAAAAAAAGCTACCTGCCTTTGTACCAGCTCTTCAGGGCCATACATAGATGAAACACTTCTCTAAGGGCTAGGGTCAGCCTTCTGAGCTTCAATGAGTGATTACACTTAGCAGGTAGCTCATGAAATTTAGCGTCCATAGGATTTTTACTCTGCATGGGTTCCAAGGAGTGAGCAGCAGTAGGCAACCAAACACCAGGCTCTACTACCAAATCTTCAGTGTGAAAGGAATCTGATAAATCAACCACATCTTCTAAAAGATGACCTTTAGCCTGCATCACAGCACAGGCAGGGAAAACTGGGGTGATTACGTGCCAGTTCATCCAGTAATGTATGGTCAGCGGGGCTTTCTAGAACTTCTAAGACTGGAACTTCTAAGACCTTCCACAGGTAAAGACCGACATACTGATACTCTAAATATCCCCATAGCTAAACCTGAGCACAAGGAGACATGGTGCAGAGGAACTCGAATATAATGCATAGCAATCCCTTTACAGAGAGCACACATTCCACAGAATAACTGCTCTAAAAAAGGTAAAACTCCAGCCAAAATAAATGACTGGGTAGGCTCAGTATCACAAAGGACTTTAACAGGGACTGGGGTCTGCTCCTTACCTACCAAAGAAACAGAACCATCTGTTACAAATGGCTGATAACTAGGGTCAGGAGGCTCTTTAGCATTGTCAAGGCTAATAAAAACAGGAGTAAGTTTTAACTAAAGCAATGCTCTGAGACTGACTGGGGCTTTGTTTTTACTTTTCCCATTTCCTTTTTAAAAATGACAATTTTCAATTACATGGCCAGGCTTATGGCAATAGGAACATACTTAGGAGCTAGGAGGGGAAGTTGGCCAACTAGGCTGAGCCATCTTAGACTGTCTATCAACCAGTAAAGGAGGTTCTACCTAGGTTGGTTTGTATACATTCTTGTGTGTCAGCACAAACTCATCAGCTAGCACAGCAGCTTCTGACATGGAGAAAACCTTCCTCTCATTTAGATACACCACTACATGATCAGGTAAACCGTTCTTAAACTCCTCCAGCAAAAACAGCTCCCGTAAGGAGTCAAGGGCATCAACTTTACTTGCAGAACACCATTTATCCAACAAGGTCTTTTTCTCCCTGACAAACTCTACAAATGTCTGTGAAGAAATTTTCCTAAGATTTCTGAACCTTTGCCTGTAAGCGTTGGAGACCAACTCATAAGCACAGTGTATAGAAGCTTTCACTAGCTCATACTGTAAGCTATCCTGTAAGGATAATGACGGGCATTCTTCCTGAGCTTTTCCTACTGACTTACACTGAAACAGGAAGGACCAGATATCTTTAGGCCAATTCAAGGCTATAGCTATGCGCTCAAATGCACTGAAATGTGTCCATCTCAGTTTCTGGGATAGGGGGAACCAACACAATGTTTTTACTCACATCAAAAGTTGTTGTGGATGTGGCAGAACGAGGCATAGGGACAGGCCTTACAGGAGGTACAGGCAGAGAGGACAGCAGCAGAGGAGGGGAAGACATTTTAGCAGAGTAGGCAGCAGTCTGTGAAGTGATCATCGCTTCCAAGTCCAACTGTCAAACTTCCTGGTCTACCTGAAGTTCCATTTTGTGCACAGCTATCCTAAGCTCCATCTCTGCCTTATGTGCCTTGGCCTTTTCTTGAGCCTCCATTTGGAGATGTGTAATGCACAACTTGGCATGGACCTCATCCCTTAATCCTGGGGTAAAAGAAGGGGGATAAAAAAGGGATCAAAGTAGGGTAGCATAGCTCTAGCTTCAACCTCAGGCTCAGCCAGCTCCATAGCTGAAGTCACAGAAGCAGTGTCAACATTCTCCACACCACTAGCCACAGGTGGGGAAAGCTCTAGAACTCCTAATTCTAACAAATTAGTGAGAACCTTCCTCCAAATCTCCCTTTTAACTAAGCTCCTAGAAACTGGTACACAATAGTAAGCAGTTATCTCTGGTAGGTCATCCTTCCAACACCTCAAATACATCCAAACTTGGAACAGAAACAAATGCTTGTAAAATCAAAGGTTGCCATGATTTCCAGTCTTACACACTGCCAAGCAGGACACTGAAGCTTTACATTCACAGCAAAGATCCAACTTTATCCTATCCTATCCAACCAGATAGCTCCCAGACAAGCGCCCACTTATGTTCCCACAGAAGGCAAAGGCCTAGGGTGAGTGCAAGAACAGTAAAGCTAAAGTCTCACCTAGCTGGAATCACTAACGGTAGACGAATTTGAGCCTTCCGGGGGCTCATCCGGCATGCGTTCAGGGACCTTCCATTGGAATATGTGAGAGCCGGGGAGCTACCTTGACAACCGGGATGGCATGGCTTCCATCCCTGGAAAGTTTTGTCAAGTGCCGTATGAATTCATCCATCACAACTGTGAAGGCATCCGTGAGCTACTGGGGGTTTCTGTAGCAACCATCAAGCTCACAATGTTCATGGAACATCGGCGGCAGCCACATATGACTCGCGGATGCTCATGTATGCCTTCATGTATGCAACGGAACATCTCACGGTTGAGTTTTCATATTACGTGAATAGGAAACTTAGTCGGCAGCAATGCTATGGATGCTGCCGGTAGACTTGACAGCTGCCAGGTATGCGTCATCTTTCTCTCATCCATGAACCATGCTATTAGGTGCACAGTTTTGTTTACACTGATACAAGGTACAATCTGCTTTTGTTTACACTGATTGTTTATGTTAAATGTGATTCTTTTTATTTAGTAAATTTCACTTTCTTTCTAGCAGAATATTATGTTGTGGCATATAATAATTGATCACGGTTGTGTGTGGTTCATTGGTCTAATATAGCCACTCCCAAGATGAGAAAACACTAGCTCCCTGCACTCGCTCGTATGTTTATTTTTTAATATATTTTAATATAGCCACTCTTTTTCATGGCTATATTAGAGCAATGAACCAAGCACACCCATGATCAATTCTATCAATAAATCAGATTGTAGTGATAAATGTTCATTAAAACAGTATAATCTCTTCCATGAAATCATAAAAGATTTGTAGAATAAAACCAATGTATAACAAAAATATCAATACAAAAACCATTCATGCAAAATGTCATTGGAATGTACAAGTTAAAATCTATGATAAAGTTCATTAAAGTGCTTCAATGAATTTGCAGTCTTTTAGCTATTCTTACTTGTTTAAATTTTGTCTTCTTGTCATGGAACACTTCCAGCTGGTGAATTTACATAATCCACAAGGTACATCCTTTGAAGTCCGACACTCTGTGGGCAGTTGTGTCCTCCACTAGTGAATGAACAGTTATGAAGGGTTTGACCATTTCTCCTTTGGCCTGGTTGGACTTCATGCATCACTGGATCATCCTGGTCCATCAAGACATTCTGCATGGCAGGTTACCTGAGCCTCATTAAGTGATGGAGAAAGCAGCAGGCCAAAACTATGCTTTCTACCCTTTCTGGTCATTGAGGCAAGGTTGTGAGCAAGCACCTGAATCTGAAAGGGAAAAATACAAAGAAGTTTGTTAGTGATGTTCATGAAAAATATTGTTGAGCTAATTTGGATGATAGTCAGGCAACTGACCTGGCAGCCAAAATGCCAAAGGTATTCTCCACTACTCATCTGGTTCTGGTCAACCTGTAGTTGTAGATGCGTTGCTCTCTGGTCATGTTCCTTTGAGGCAAAGGCTTCATCAGCCAGGGTCTGAGAGAGAATGAATCATCTCCTACAGTGAAGTAAAGAACAGGTCTGTCACCACCAGGCAGAGGATTAGGTGGTGTAATCCAAATGGAGCCATCTTTCATACATTCCTTGAGCTCTGTTTGTGCAAAAACTCCTCCATCAGACCCTGAACCACTGGCACCCTCATCCAGGTTGAGAAACTTGTAACTTGCATCCATCAGAGCCATCAGAACCACAGAGTAAAGCCCCTTGTAGTTGAAGTAGAGTGATCTGGCTTTTGAAGGACATTTCATAGCAATAGGCTTTCCATCTATTGCTCCAATGCAGTGAGGGAAGGTCCATTTGGAGACAAACTCATCAGCTATGTGCTTCTGCTCTTCTGGGGTTGTAGGACAGCAGATGACTTCAACATATTCTTAGATAATGGCTTCACACACTTCTGGTATGACACTGGAGATGGTGTTGTGAGCCACTCTGAAGGAGAACATGAGTGACTTGTAGCTGTTTCCAGTGGCTAGAAAGTGGAGGGTGATGGCCAGCTTCAGTCCACTTTCCAAGGCCTTCCCCCAGAATGTGCCTTCTTTCTCTATTCTTGGACCAACTCTGGCTAGCAGCTCCCTGAACACGTCAGGCTCCATCCTCATTAAGTTTTTGAAGCCAGCCACATCATCTTGCACCAGTTCTCTCATCAAAGTTGTATACAACCCTAGTTCTACTCTTATGGCCAGCCAAGGTCTAATCCACCAATTCTTCCTCCTCCTCCTTTCTCTTCTTTCCTCATTAGCTTTTTTTTGCTGTTCAGCTGTGTGCACCACTTGACAACCAGTTGTAACCATAAGTAGGGCATCTCTAGCTAATGGTAGCCATTCCACTTCTTCCACAAACATGATGTGCTGGAGGTCATCACCTAGTGATGGGTACCAGCAGAATGAAGACTGACCAGTTCTGAACCCCTTTTTATAGTGCAGCAAGTGAAAGGTTTGCCTAGGTTTGCCATGGCTTATTTTGTCTTGCTGTGGCTATGCCGTATTGCAGCCACGAAAACTGCATGTGCTGCCATCATTGCCGTAAGGCCATACATCGCTGCCACTATTGGTTTTACCGGCATCTTCCGTCACTACCGTCGTGGCTACTGTGGCTTCATTTGCATATTTACTCCGCCCAAGTTTATGCAACAGATCACCTCTAAAATCTGCCAGAATGGCCATGGTAGCCCCAGCCATGGTTCTCACAGATCAACTGGCTGTGTGACCTTAGCATAACAGTTTAAGATTGCAGATTGGTTGGATGATAGTGATGGTAAATGGAGGTAGGACAGGAGGTTGGAGGTATGGTCAGAACTTATTTTCAACACACATACAGCAAGACAGTCATATACAGACAGTAAGAACAGGACAACCATAAAACCAGGATGATGGGGAAAACTAGTCTCACCTAGGAGAGAGAACATGGACAGTGCCAAAGAAATGAACATAGCAAAAGGTGACTACATTAGGCTGTATTTAAAGTAGCTAATCTGACTACTAAAACATAAAACAGACACTAGCTAACTACACTAGGCTAAGCTAACAAGAAATATAAGGGGTGGCACCCACCCTCTAACCTAGTGTGTCTAGACATTCAAAAACACTTACATGATGGAATGTAGGTGCACACACAATCTCACCTTTTCTCAAACCAAGGGGGCTAGTATAAGAGTGGAAGGGCTAGCAAAATGGGCTAGCAGTGAGCCCAAAAGTGACTGCAGGAAGGACTTCAATGTGCTGCTTTTAAACAGATATCTCCGCCTCTTATTCAGGTTCTTGCCTTCCCATTGGTCCAGTCCTGTCAACAGTTAATGATGATTGCCAGTAGGATCCACCTACAGGACAGACAGAGACAGAAGAGCAAACAAACAGGAAAAAAAAGAGACCAGAGAGGGTGCACACAAATGCAAGCACACTGACATGTAACAACCTCTAAAGCCACACAAAAGCTCAGTATCATAGAATGGATTGGAAATTTCACATCCCTTCTCACATACAATCTTCAAGGCTTGTTGAAAGAATGAACCAAACATTCAATAATAGATTGACAAAGACTATGATAAAAACAGGTAAAAATTGGATTGATGTTTTGCCTGCAGTCCTCTGTGAAATACATATGTCACTTAACTCAATGACCAAATTGTCATCTTTCAAAATCCTAATGGGAAGACCCTTCCCCACCCCATGGTTAAAAGGTAACCCTGGTGTTTCTTTCATGTGGACACAATTGTTGCTTATTACACCCAACTACTGATTGAGAAATTGAATAGGGTTCATGGTGATGTCTCTTGTTCTCTCCCTCTTCCCTCAGATCAACCGACACATCCTTTCCTATCAGGTGACAGGGTCCTTGCGAAATCTCTAAACCCTCGCAAAGTGGGTGAAGCAGCTTATGGATCGCCAACTGATATCATAGCTGTCACAGGAACTGCAGTCCTGAAATCTACCCAACCACAGTGGATCCACACCAGCTGGCTCAAGTAGGCACCATAAGCAGATTGAATACACATCTGTTGTAAATAAGTTTGTATATTGTTTGACATTATTGTTTGTTTCATTTTGTTAGTTTTACTTTACTCATTGCTTCAGGTAATCATTAATTTATCTTTCTTATTATTGTATTATTCCCATCTTTTTCAGCCTTTGTGAAGCATCCTCAAGGCACTTAGATTAATGCATAGATTGGTCTGTTAATTCTCCTTAGATCATTACACTCCTTTGCCTATTTTGCATAATCTTTGTACCTATAATTATCCTTCTCATATTAGCCTGGTGCTGTCTCCCACCTCTGATATCCTGTGTCAGATCACTGTTAACTAGGACTGTGTACTATATGGTAAATATTCCTTATTTGATGCTTACACCCAACCTTGAGGATGTCAAACAAGATATTCATCTGTAGTTATTCTGATAGAATAAATGTGGGCACTGTTAGAATAATGGCATCTTATTCTATTTTTCTGTGATTATATTATCTGTAACATAATACTCCCTTGTAATCTTCCATCACTGACAAGCCCATATGGTGTTTTAATTTGTGCTCTCTGTCTCTCATGAACTCTGCATATAACAGAAGCGGTGTGGACTGGCCTAATTTCCTGTTTTGATATGCATTTGTAAACACCTTTCTTGAGAAGAGTCTTATATATACTCATGCTTTATCAGTAAACCTCAGATTAAGCAAAACCTGACAACTGTATTTGTGTCTCATTTCTCTCTTTCTCTGGGTGTTCATAACCAATGAACAACAGGAAAAGGACAGACTAGATGGAGATTGAACCCTAACAACAGCAGAACGTATGTAGCCTAAATTGTTTAATCTTACCCTTGCTTCAGTTCATAGCACCTGCAAATTTCCTTCAGTTGTGAAGATGACACACAGCGTCCTCTCATTCCTCAGTAAGTGAAGGCAGGGAGATGATCAAATTATCCAGCCTGAGCTATTGAAATTATTGTGCTCCTACATTATTTATTTTCCTTATCACAAACAATTAATACCTTAGCATAACCAATAACTTTGCCACTGCTGACTGGATAACAAACAAGTAACAGGAAGTTGCATCCATAGCCCGTGCAAGGAATCAAAGTCACTTTTGTGAACTGAATGAGTTGCCATGAGCACTAAACTTTTCTAGTGTAAATATGTAAACATTCTTCCAGGATAATCTGATGCTTTTGTAAGATTGTAAACATGTAAACTATTTTTAAAAGATTTAAAGGTTGTCTGTTCTTTGACACCATTAAAGATTCAAAAAAGGAACATTCTTTTCTTGTGTTCAGTTGCCATCCATAGCTAGATAAGTACTCTGTTGATCCCTTACTCTGGAAATTAAGCAGTAAATATTCATGATCAAAACATACAATCAAAGTTAACACTTGGATCCTATTTGGATAACATGCTCCACACAATTGGTCATTTTGTTACTGACACAAAAGTCACAGCTCCAAGTTGTAACAGTTTCTAGATTTTTTTGTAACAGTTCCTCGATCTTTGTTTGAAATTCTTCTTTCAGTTCTTGTTTGTTTTAATTTTTTTTTTGTAAAATAAATAGAAAAAATATATAACGTAATGTTTCTGTCTGGGTATTTGCCTAATGAAATATGAACATGTGATAAGGTAATTTGTGATGCTATATCATATAGCATCTACACAGATTTAAAAGGGACAGCAAAATCCGGTGAATACAACAGTGGGCCCCCATACAAAACTGCTTTTACATGGGCTGTTTACATGGCTCTGTCCACTGCACAGGATCTGGCGCCCCCTTTTTAGTGAGATCAGTCAACAGGCTGGTGACATCCAAAAAATTAGGCACAAACCTATAGTAATGAACCAGCCCAGGAACTGCCTCACCCCCTTTTAATCTTGGGTCTCGGGCAGGCTGCCATTGCTGCTGTGTTATCAATTTGGGGACACACCTGCCCATGGCCCAAGAGAAAGCCCAAATACCGTAATTCCACCCACCCGGCACACTACTTTCTGTTTGCCGTGAGTCTCACCCGTCTCAAGGATCTCAGGACTTAGAATAGGATTTAGAATGACTAAATCATCTAAACAGACAGTGGCATATGTACTGTGCGGGTGATGCATTCTGTTGATGAGACATTTAAAAATTGCTGGGGCTCCAAACAACCCAAACAGAAGGGTGACAAATTGGTGTAACCCAAATAGAGTGGAAAAGGCTGTTTTTTTTTTTTTTAATTTCTTGGGATACTGTAGTCAAGTGAGTCTGCCAATGCCTCTTGATTAGATCCAGTGCTGAATAAAAGTGAGCTGTGCCTAACTGATCAAGCCATTCATCAATTCGAGTCATCTGGGAAGAGGCAAAAACATTGGAAATTGGAAAATTTCTCCTGCAATGTGGCAACCTGTGCTCTCTGGGATGGTGAGAGATACTTTTCACAGGATACTGGGGAGAATTGGGAACCACTGCTGCTAGAGCCACAGCAACCTCCTCTCTCCATGGTTTTAGGATATTGAAGTTGTATATTTGAAGTGCATCTCCTCTATCCATTTCCCTAACCTTAAAGTCAACTTCTCTGGCTTGCCGTGTGACCTCAAAGGGTCCTTGCCCCATTACAGCCAGGACTGTCATTCTTATGTCTGTAGCAAATTCTCCTGGGTTAATTGACTTAAGGTGTGGAATTTTGCCTTCAGGTCAAGAATTCTTCTGATAGAAGGTCCATTCCTCCCAATTTTCTCTAATGATGTCTAAGATGCCATGAGGCATACAGCAGCTCAAATGGAGAGAACCCCGTGGAGGCTTGTGAGACCTTTTGCACTGCAAATAATAGGGGTTTGAGTCACTTATCCCAATTCCAAGCATCATAGTGAATGAAGTTATGAATCATGTTTTTGATTAAACCACTCAACCAGCCCATGCCTCTGCAGATGGTAAACACTGGTATGAATCGATTTAATCCTTAATGATTTGTACAGTTCATGAAATGTGCATTATGTGAACAGAGTGCCCTTGTCAATCAGGATCTATTTCGGGACCCTGATGCAGGAGACAACACGGAAGAGTGCTACCACAACACTGTGTTGCACAAAGGCACGGTTTCCGGGTATCATATTGCATAGTCCACTAAAACTAATGCAAAGTGATCACCTCATGCAGTCCGGTCTAATGGCCTGATGAGGATTATATCGATTCTTTCAAAGGGGACCTTGATTAGTGGGAGAGGGTGCAATGGCACTTTTGGGGTGGCTGGTGGAATCACCAGCTGACATCCACGCCATGCTATGCATCACTGTCGAACATCACTGCAAATGCCAATAGAAATGAGCCATGAGAAAGTTGTGTTTCATCTTGCCCCAAATACCCAGCCATGGGATTATGGGTTATTATGATAGTTCCCTACAAAGTTCACTGTGGCGCTTCAGAACCAAAAATTGGGCCGTCTCTTTGTTAGTTTGAGTGTCCTGCGTCACTTGATGTAACCTATCTTTAATAATCAAAAAATATGCTTGGGAAAGTGCAACATTTGGCTGAATTTTTTTGACCATTAATTTCTCTCAATTGATCAAATGCATGTCTCAGGGTCTCACTGTGTACTGCTCCACGGGGAAATTCTCAAGTGGAATCCCTGCAAAGGGTGGTGGATCTCTGCCCACCCTCTGTGTCCCCTTAATGTGAAGCTGACATTGATGGGCCTGGGACTGCTTCCCCAGCAAATGTTGCACAAGATTCCACCTGTGCCTTGCTACTGCAGGACCCATTCACCAATATGTGCTTCATTAAATGCCTGAAACCCTGGCCAATTTGTCCCCAGAATTAGTGGGTGGGTGATGCGAGGACTAGTGGGGGTAACTAGGTTTAATAGGTGAGGTGAGCACCAGCAGATACTCGTGAATCTTTTTATGCACACACATCACATTCACCAACCGTACATTTCCCAATGTCCTGCATTGAATCAGGGTTTGATGGATTGTGGTCAGGTTACACCCTGAGATGAGAAATGCCATCACATGGTCTTCCACCAGTCAAATCACCTCTTCCAGCGATGCTGGACAGTGGCACTGGACACACTCTGCCATTGCCTCCACCAGCCAAGTGAAGAACTGCTCAAGCAGCACTCAGTCAATGATGTCGGCGATGGTGTGCTCATCTGCCAGCAGCCACCTTCGACAGGCATCTCAGAGCTGTTGGGCAAAGGCAAATGGGTGGCCGAATGTGATGAACTTCAGCAAGTGGAAGTGTTAACGGTACTGCTTGAGGATGCAGCTGACTCAGTGCAAAATAGCCAGCTTTAGGTCCAGGCGCTCCTGCAAGGTTGGCCATTGCCACACTTCTACGTTACACTCAAAAAACTCAATGAAGGCTTCAGGGTTGTCTTGTGAACCCATCTTCGCTAGTGTGATGTGGAGTATGCCTGGAGCAGGCACTGGGTATGCTTCTGGAGTACCCGTTGGCTGGTCCAGGCTCTGAAGCATCTGCTGGGCCTCTGCCTGGGCCTGGAGAAGAGCCTGGCAGCACTGCTCCTGCTCCACGCACAACGCGATGAGGGCCTGACGTTGGGATTTTTGGATGCTGGCAAGGGTCTGGATGATCTTGGTGAGAGCAATGACTCCATGATGGTGCTTCTTCCTCAAATCCTGGGTTTCAGCACCAGTCTGACACTTTAATGGTTCGGGGGAAATGAGGACACAGGAGCAAAGCTCACATTCACGTTTCAGTGATTTTATTATGCTTAGCACATATGCACACAAACACACAGCTCTGTACTGCTCAGCTCTCTCACTCTCTGGTTACGGGCTTCTCCTGAAAGCACACAAAAGACACACATAAACAAACTGCTGGTAATCCGACACAGGCAAGAATCATCAGACCTTATGTGCTGGTTCGACCTGCTTTCTGTCCATGCACAGCTGACACTCCACCACGTCCCTGCTGCCAAAATCCATTTATCATAGCCAATTTGCACCACCATGTGCATGTACAAAATGTGTTTTTCATGGTGTACTATTTCCTCCTTCTCGTATTTTATCTCCCCACTGTGTACCTCTTAGCAGTGGGATTCTTGAGCATGGAAGGAGCTCATTTTGCTGAAACCTAAAACATGTATTACAGTAATTTTGCTATAAAATCTGAAAAACAATTGTCTGACTAGATAGCAGGACAGAACATTAAGTACTGAACATAGTAGAAAGGTTAAGTATAAATGGCACAATTAAAGAAATATCATGTCAGACTAAGAGTGATCCTGTCAAACGCAGCATTTTCTCAGGAGGTTTTCTGTGGCTTTAATTGTGTTTCATTATCTTCCCCTTCCACAGTCCATTAGTCTTAAAGGGTGGACAAGCCATCATTACACATTTAACCTTGGTCTCTTCCTGTTTAAAGCAGATAGGATAGATCATTTTTAGCAGTGACACCAGGGCTGCACTCATCCGTCATACAATTATTCAGTCCTCTAGTTTTCCATCCAGACGTTGCAGTGGGAATGCAAAATCTGACCTTTGTGAAGTGAATCCCTCGTCTCAGGAGTCATGTCTAATATTATTAGCCTCTGAGTTGTCGTTAGATAAATTTCAACCTTTAAAGTAAGTGATGTTGGGGGAAGTGAAGTGTATGTCCCTCAAGGGAATGTTATAGCAAGAATATCAGACCAGTACACTTTATTCTGAAATTTGAACATGACTGCATCACACAAGGAATATACTCTAAAAGAGTTAGGATACAGGAATAGAAAATAAACAAATTTTTCTCTGATCATATTTGCATAACACATAAGTGAGAGTATTAATTCAGCCAGTATCATGTGTTAGCTATTACATGACCATTATCATTATTTTGTTAGTATTATCATCACAGAGTCCCCTCCATGATGCTGTTCCCATAGCGACAATAAGAATGTAGTTTTGGTTTTATGTCCTATCTCCACCCCTTCATGTCATTGCTTGTTACTTATTGTGTTCACCTGTTTGATGTTTGTCCATAATTTTGTATAGACATACAGAGACATACTGTACGATCTGGTATCCTGGTACTGTATCTCTCTCTCTCCTTGCAAAGACTTGTTGATTGATATTGTGCTTTATGTAATTTCTGAGTCTTAATTTCTTAGTGTTTCTTCGTTTCTTACTGTTTCCATATTTCTAGGTTGTCTTTGTTTTGACTCCTGCCTGTTTGTGAACATTACTATTATGGATTACCACTGATATACTCTGCCTGCCAGTGTATTGACACCTTCTGCAAACTATGACAAGTTATGGATTTGCTCAAATAAAGCCCACACTGAGTTTACACACAAAAGTTACACACTTACATCACATTACAATTATATTCATATTACTTACTAACCCCATTTCAAGAAAAAATGGGATATTTTCCAAAATGCAATAAAAACAAAAATACTGATTTGTTAATTCACATGAACCTTTATTTAACTGACAAAAGTACAAAGAAAAAAATTTCAATAGTTTTACTAACCAATTTAATTGTATTTTGTAAATATAAATGAAGTTAGAATTTGATGCCTGTAACAAACTCAAAAAAGTTGGGACAGAGGCATTATTACCATTGTGTTACATCACCTTTCCT
>JAOTRR010000018.1:17776178-17786178 GCA_028570945.1 Gogo arcuatus | reverse complement strand
AAGGAACAAAACAGAATGGAAAAATAATCCATCAGCCCAAGGCAAAGTGGAGTTACTGTTACCATGTTCCAAAATATTTTATTACTCTTATACCACAGCCAATAATCAGACCTTTTTATTTATTCAGGAATAAAACTGCATACTTTTTAACTGTTTATAGTTACATATAATGTTGTGGAACAAATCAGTTCATTGTTATCACTTATGTTATTAAAGCAATAAACAATCCTCCCTTTTATATCTCTTGAAGTAACCGTATATCATGTGGCGATTAATCGTGATACAAATTTATAACGATTCAAATTGATGAAATAAAACATGAATAACGATTATCAGGCTGCATAATCGCTTAGTTTTTCCTAGCTATAATTGCATTGTGTAGACAGCAGAGTATGCAATACTGTAAAATAGCGAGAATACATGTGACTTCACCCTAGGCGGAAGTAACACAGCTGTAATGGGAACAGATTTAAAATGGGAAAAAGCTGTTGCGAGATTGATTGTACAAATAGATTTAACTAGACATCAGAGCTGTCTTTTTGTAGACTGCTGAAAGTTAAAGAAAAGAGAAGAAAAGGAGGTAGTTGTTTAATGGTTAATCCTGATTACAGCCTTCACAAATGTTTGTAAATGTTTATTAAGAAATGGCCTATTTGTTTTTAACTTTTTCATTTTTTAATAAAAAGAATATTTTAGTTAATAGGCTACGATATTTTACTCCAACCTTTATAAATGTGGGTAAATAATTATTGTTGGTTATTTAGAAAATGAAATAAAAGGGGTTTTTTTTAATAAAAGGAATATTTAAGTTGATAAAGAATAGGAAAATAAATGTTGCATTTTTTGGTAAAAAAAATTTTCATTTATTTTTGTTCCCAAAAACATCGTAGGAAAATCGAATTGTGAACCCAATATAGTGAATCAAATCGAATTGTCAGTTGAGTGAATCATTACGTCTTCTCTTGAAATAAGACAAAAAACACAACTTGTCATGTTACCCAGAAACTGGAAAGTACAAAGTCCTCTAAAAACCTGTTAATCATATTACCAAGATATCAATGTTTATAACTTCATACCCAGAGCCATGTAGAGAGAGAGTCATGTCAACTGAAGTTCAAAATGCTTGACTGTCACATGATTCATGTAGACTTCAGATAGTTACAGGAAGTTCTTGGCAGGTAATTTGAATACAAATATGTAAATACAGAGAGGCAGAACTGTGATTTTTGGTAATTACTAGTGAATAAATGCATTGTTTTACAATATTTATATACTTTATATACAATATTAATATAATGTATGTATAAAATATGAATACTGATCGTAATATGAATTATAATATTAATTAATAAATATTGTAGTTAATATATAATTTTAATGTTATTTATTATATTATTTATTATATAAATATAATATTATTTATTATTGAGATATAATTACAATATGTGATTATAATGTGTACTATTAAAATCAATCAATATTATAATGAATAATTAATAGTCAAGTTTTAATATTAATTATAATTGTCAATATTATATTAATACAATGTCTATATGATTTATGTATACAAAATTTATATAATTTAGATATTTTATCCAGTATCCTAGCCTTATCTGTTAACGTTCCCCAAATCTACAAATTTAGTGGGGAATAACGCACTAACATGCTTTAATGCACATGTTAATTTGATTCAGATGTAATCATAATATACAATCCAATTCTTTAAATGTCCTACCCTTTAAAAGTGTATCAAAATGGTCTATGCTGTGCTGCTAGTATTTTCTGCTAACTTCCAGGAACTACTGAGAGGCTCCCTGATCCACCATTGCTTTAAAGAAAATAGTCCACTGGAGTGAACAGAGATGATGCAACTCTCTCTCTACTTGGCTCTGTTCATACCCAGTTAAACGCCTGAATGGAGCTGGTGTCTTGCAGAAAGTTTGACTTTTGACTCATAGTGCTAGAGTCAAAACAGTGACCATCCATTTGCTTTTTTTTTCCACAAATGTGGTTTTCACTATGAGACTCTCTCATGAATCCCATTTATTCCAGTCTTTTTTATTATTGTGGACTCATAAAGACTGACCTTAGTTGATGCTTGCAGTTATATGTTCTTCTGGGATTTTATTTTATTTTATTTTTATTTCTGCTTCCTGGATGAATAGTTGTTGTGCCCTTGGAGAGATTTTGGCAGACTGGCCTCTCCTGGGAAGATTCACCTCTGTTCAAAGTGTTCTCCATTTGAAGAAAATGACTCTCACTGTGGTTTGGTGGACTTGCAGAAAATTAGACATTGTTTCTTAAAAACCTTTTTCAGTTTATTTCAACATGTCTTTTCATCTTTGCTGGAATTTGCTTTAATTGTGGAATAGTGCTTAGAGTGACTTTGGGATGACTACATCACATTGATAGTGAACTTATGTTGCGTGTTGTTTAGATTAATCAGAGCTGAATGAAAACAAACCTGGTGTTCAGTCTGCTAAACCAAAGTATTAATTAAAATTGATTAAATTGCTTACAGTTAAAGAATAATACATTGAGCTTAAAAAGGAGCAGGCAGTCATACAAGTCCTACAAGAATAAGCCACCATATACAACTTAAAATGATATGCAATCTGTATCTGTATATTAATATTTGAATAATGAGTCATTAATGTCTGGTATTTATATGCGTTCTCATTATCTGGATTCTGTCTGCATTGTGGTCGATCTCATTTCCTCAACACAATATGCCAGATGTGAACTAGATCAAGTGTAGGATGTCAGCCAGCTGTCAGCATAGAAAAAGTTGAATCATTAGAGATTTTTTGTTTCAAGAATCAACCATTTTATGTATTTTTATTTTATTATTATTATTTTTTAATAATTTGAAGGTGCTGTATCTTGTGTGGGGGGCTTTTCTTCCAAGCTCCAGCCTGATACGAGCACACTCTATTGATTGTTTGACACCTGCCTGAGATCTTTTCAGAATGTGAGCCAGACAACCTCCAGAGATATGCACTTTGTGTGTTTACATTCATTTCCTCTGGTCAAAAGCTACCCAATAAAAAGACTATCGAAAATGTGTTTGTACGCAAGGTGTAAATAGGGCTTACGTTTCCATCAACTGACCAAAAACAAGTGCAAGTTATGAACATTTAACTATTCTTACATTTACATGAGTTGGATTATGAGGATGATGACAAATTTTCAATGTTGGGCTCATAGTCATAAAAACTAATCTCATGCCATCTGCTCTTTATTCCAGCTCTGCTCTGTTTTCTCTGGGCTGTTTTACAGTGCAGCTGTAGAGTGTGTCCTTGGCTGTATCCGCCTTGTGTCAGGCCATTATAAATATAAATGGATCAGTGGTTATTACTGATAGAGGACACTGAGGAGCTCATAGGTGTCAGTGGGAGTAGAGCTGAAAAGCTTTACTTGTGCAAATGTACTGAAGAAATCCATACAAATTCAAGTAAAAGTCATGGTTCAAAAACTGGGTGTGAAGCACACTGTCCAATAGTAGTAAATCAAAGTGACTGGACTTCTGTTTTAAAGATTCATTTATAAGTACATTCTCATTATCTCTTACTTAAAACCCTCTTAAGCAACTATAAAGTGTTCCTCAATGAATACGTGTTCACAATATACAATATAATTAATAATGGTTAACTAATATATTCAAAGAGAAATCTGTAATGGTTCATTGTGGTATGCCCAGTGCTTAATCCAGAAAGTTAACAGGGAGGGAAAATGTCCCAGAAGACATAGACACAACAGTGCTCCAAGTGCTTCACATAATACATTAGTGTTGAATGTCATCATAGACCTAGCGCCAATAGAGTAGGTATGATGTCCACGATACAACAAGGGGTTACAACAATAACATTTCAGTGATACAGTGGAAGGACTGGAAGAGTCAGCTGCACATTTCTGATGTATTAATCTTCACAATACCTCACAATAAACATTTTTGCTCAGAACACTGGGTCTTACAAAAGTACATTATGCCCTTTAAACAACATAACACAAATATACCAACATGACTACTGATAATAAAGAACAAAATATTTTCTAAGCTAGCCTAATTATCCAAATTACTCCACAACACAATGGTGTAATTTACAGTCTCCTCCTAATGTCATGATTTGCTCTGCTAGTCTATGACAGTGTCCTTTAAAAATCCAAAAAAAGCACATAAGGTGCAGGGTTGAATTTTGTGAACAAAATTGGGTCAACAAGTTTCAGAAACATAAATGATGCCTCCCTTGCTTTTATAATATCTTGTTCTGCCCCCATCACTTTTGCTTGCTTCTTTAAGAAATGGAAGCAAAGTCAGCTGCCTCTTTTCACTATATTCATGATTCATGAGCACATGTGAGTGATGCAAGTACACTGTGATTACTAGTCACCAGTTGTTCATCATGATTTTGGAAGAGAGGTGGCACATAAAGGATGATTATTTGTTAAACTTTATTTTATTTTATTTTATTTTATTCAAAGAAAAAAAAGCTGCAAATGTGCATAACATGTAAATAAGATCCGGAACACAGGCACTTGAAATCTGAGAGGTGCTGAGTCCTGTTCTGGCATAATACAGCACAAATTAAGTATTGAGTGAGTTTATATATTAAATCATAATTTAGAAGTAAAATGGTGCAGATGTACTTCAAGACAACAACAAAAAAGAAGACCACAAAACATGTCCATAGATAGCAAAAAGAAGTCTTAAGGACAAGTAGAGAATCATTGCTGTATTATTCATCTTAGTTACTACATAAATTTACTGATATAGGACACACATTTATAAATGACAAAAAGTGATGGTTACTTAAGGGATTATGGTTGCTAATTCTTTTAATTATAATAGTTATTAATTTTTTTCTGTTTACTCAAATTATTAATTAGCTTTAATTAGTTTTTATAAAGTATTTGTTAATGAATAGATTAAGACTCAGGCAGTGCAGTGGCACAGCGTATATAAACTGGGACACTGAACAGGTAACCCAGTCTCAGAAAAAGTGTTCACATACAACATATTTGGCTGTTTGATAGTTTGAATGCATACTGCGAATGTGTTTAGAAATAAAATGTGCTTAATGCCATACCTTTTGCAGTATGTATCTTGCCTTTGTAGCTAGAATTTTGAATACATGGCAACGTGAGTGTGATGCTCAGTCTTATGATACAAAATATACCATGATGCTTTGTGCCAAAATACTATAAGCAGTAGACTTTCTCCAATGGTATAAGGTTTATGAATGTATGCTCATATAATGTGCATTTACAAGCATATTTTTGCCCACTTCCCAGACCTTATCTAGCCATACCTCACCTAGCCATGCTTTACCCTCCCTTTCTTACCTCCTAATATCCACTTACAGTTGCAGGAAACAGTTTGTTATCCCTTTGGAATTACCTGGTAATCTTGCTTATTACTCTGTTTCATTAATACACATAACATGTGGTCTGATCTTCAGCCAAATTTTAATAATAGATAAACTCATTCTGCTGAAATTGATAACTCAAACAGTACTAGTCAAGAGTTTGGAGACACTTTCTCACTGCTATGAATAAACATACAATAGGTGTCCTTGTCAATACTGAATAAACTTTTTAAACAAGTAAAAAATTAAAAATATGTGCTGGGCTATATCTCTGGGCTAACAGGAGTCAGGCACTGTGCTATTAAAAGGCACAAATTGTCTGATTAGAGGCAAAGACTACTCTTCTTAAGAAAGATCTGTTCATGATAATGATGCCCCATTCAAAACCAATTTCAGAGAACATGGTGGAGGGAGCATCATGATTTGAAGTTGCTTTGCTGCTACAGGGCCTGGACAGCTTACAATCATTGAGGGAACAATGAATTCAGAATTGTATCAGAAACTTTTACAGGAGAACTTCAGGGTAACACTCTATCACCTGAAGGTTGATAGAAGTTGGATGTTGCAACAAGACATGAATGAATGAATGAATGAATGAATGAATGAAGTATCATAGACATCAGTAAGCTGTGAAATATTACTTAGTTGCCATTTAATGTCACAATTAATCACTAAATTAATATGGAAAATAATGTTACTTATCATTATTATCATTAGTTAATAGCTAATAAGCTTATTTCTAACTATATATGCTTAATACTGTATTAATTCATGTGTATTATTGCTCCCTTTTTGATACTTAAAATGGTTAATAATACAAAAAGTATTATTAGTGTGTTAGTTATGATCATTATCAGTGGTGGCTGGAGGTAATGTTTTTTTTGGGGGGGGGGTGCAGTGATTAATATATATCACTAATATATAATTTATCACTAATACTAATATAAACTGTGTTTCATTTGAATAACAAACACGGTACACAACTTACGGTTTTGTCATCTGTTCATTTGTGTAATTTGTACTTTGATTATACAATGTGTGGTCAGTCTATCAACTTTCAGTTTCTCCTCCAAACATATTTTAGCGGAAAATAATGATAGAGTAAATAATCCACTTCATTCACATTACGTTACACCTGAAACTGAATCCATAACACACCTACTGGTGACGTATTACGGAAATGTCACCAAAATGGACTACAATATATTAGCCCATTTTCGCTCAAAATTAGGTGGGCGTGTCACGCTGTGTAGTCATGTGACACGACTATTGCTAATTGGCTGCATGAACCTACAGCAGGGAGTATCTCTGCCTCCAGCTCTGGGCTCATTACAGTTAGCCCACAGCCTCGCTTCATAGCGTTCTGTGTGTTTTTTGTACGACCGCTAGTGGTGCTGTTACACTCAGTTTAAAAAAAACAAAAACAAATAATCCTCTTTAAAATATTTGTTAACCACAGATAAGATGATGTGGATGCCCAAAATATGAAACCTTATATTGATTTTTCAATTTTCTTTTAAAAGACAGGGGGGCTTAACCCTGCTAGTCTACTGATACAAGACACCCCTCATTATTATCATTAGTTAATGGTTAATAGACTTATCACTGAATTCTTTAGTAATGCTTATTACTTTATTAAATAATTAATGTATTCATTTAATGAGTTAATTTAATATATTCATTAATGTGCCCTTATTGTAAAGTGTTAACCTCACAGGAAAATTCCCTATTCCTTATTCCCTATGCCCTCGCTCACTCAGCCACAGCTTCCTCTTCCCGTGCAGAGATGCTTTTACCAGAGTTCTTTGTTATTGCTGCATTTATATGATGAGCATTTAGACATGACTGTCAGTCACTCTGAATAGAAGGGAAAAATTCTCACACACAAGAGAGAAATGAGGAAGACTTATCACAAAGTGTTATTATGTGCGTTTATGCATGTGTCAATGGGTGGGTGTGTATGTGTTTGTATAGTCAGATCTAAAAGTCTCTGCACCTCCAGAAACTTTTTTGTTTGTTTGTTTTTGTTTTTCAAATATTAAACACTGATCCAACATTTTACTCATCTGATCCTTTCAAGAACAATTTAAATAACTGAAGAAAATCCATAGTTTAGCTCTTTGAGAAATAATCATTTGAGACTGAAATCTGTTTGCATGTCCTGTTCATAAACCATACATTCATTTATTTGGTTAGTTAGTTGCTTTATTGTGATGCTATATATTTCATTCAAATGGTAACACATTATGCTAACACTGTTTACTGTTGTCATTTAAAACTAGCTTGGACAAAAAATAAAATGTATGCACTTTTACGCTTATACCAAATGTAGTTGATCAGCTAAGAGAGTCTCACGTTTAAGTCTTTCATATTGTACCACAACCACAAGGCTAATGTAGCTAGCAAGAAAAAGAGGTTTACAGCTATTAGTTTATCAACATATTTAAACCATCACACACTCAAAAAAACTTGCATATGTTGTTTCTGACACTGCATGGTATTGTTTTCTACAAACAAGGGCCTTACATAGCTAAAGTGTTTGTAACAGCCATCTCAAAGCCTGAATCACTGTCTTCATTAACAAATACAGTAGTATACTATTACTATGTGAACTTAGATAAGAAGTCTGGCTTAAATTTTTAAATTAGAAGTATAAATGACATTTTACTGAGACAAACCGTATTGTTTAAGGCACATGTGTCATATCTGCATGCCAGTTTCTACAGCAACTGGCTTGACCACAGTCTCAAATACGGCTTAACAACTGAGTACTGTGCTTGAAGCAAGTCACACATTTAGAAATGATTCAGAAGCATGTTGGCAGTGGCGTAGCCAGAAATGAATTTTGGTGGGATGAGGAAATATAGTGAATAAAATCATGATTGTTTTCTTAATCTGTATTATTGAATTAAGTGTGAGATTTAAGGTAAGTGTGATGTGCTTGTGCATTTCAGGTGTCAGTAGAATTAGTGAGGACAATAATTTATTATTTTATCATATAAGGCACAATCTACTCTCAAACAATCTTTAATATTTATTAATCGTTCTATATTAATAATATTACCATAAAATACTTTGACAGTTCCACTGAAAATGACTTAAAACACAGGTGAATATACAGGAAAATTACACCTTAAATTATAAATCCTGAGCTACCTTTCTTTTGCAGTAAACTCCAGCAGGCTACTTCTCTGGGTCTCACCTCAATATATCTGTGCTTATAGTATATCAGCTATCAGGCTAGTAGCTTACAACCAGAAACAAGAAAAAATGTTTACATCCCAATTAGCTAATCCTGTTTCTTACAGTATTAAAGCAGCTGGTATCCAGTAAAGTGTGCTTATCCAAAGGAATGTATTCATTTAAAAAAATCTTTATAAACAATATGTTATAACCTAAAATGCATACATTTTAATAATTTCTGTTAGCCCTTATTTTTCTATAAACATCCTATTCTAATTTCTGAGCCTAGGTTATTGGTGTTATTCGATTATGTTAAATAAGTGATTTAAAAAAAGATAGACTTCGATTATGACTCTTCAGTTTCTCACAAAAAATGCTGACATGGCCCAGGCAAAATTTGAGATTGACACCCCTATTTTAAGGTAAATGTGTGATTATTTAGACAGTTTGCACAGTGCTAAAGTAGATGGTATAAGCTTTCCTATGTTTTAGCAACATAAGCCTTAAACTCCACTCTTGGCTGATCAACTACATTTAAGGTAAGAGAGTTTTTTTTACTTTTTTGGAATAAACTATTGCTTTAACAGCTAACACCTGATATTGGCTCAGTCATTGTTGTCACTGCTGATGAGGTCTTGTTTGAGAAATTCAGTTTGTTTTATAGTTTCATCAGTTCCTTTTGGGAGGAGGCTGCACAAGTAAGCATCATTTTTTTTGCAGCATTAAGTCTGTTCCATTTGGACGGCAGCATTAGAACGGTATATAATATCATAATAAATAGTGATATAAGACCATTATCGTGATATGAAAATGTAATCACTAGACTGGGGAAGTACCAGCAAAACACACACACACACACACCAGCACACTATTCTCCATACTTTTCAGACTTAGCCAATAACAACCAAAGGTTATTTGTGTGCAAACACACACACACACACACACACACACTTGCACACACACACTGGAGATCTGAGTGTACCATGGCCATGCAAATCACTCTGAGTTGTATGCTAATGGCTCGCTCTATCTCAGTGATGGATGTTGTAATCCATACAAATGAAGTCAGTAAAGATTATCGTTAATTGCCAGGACCTGATATGTATTATATCACCACAGAGGCCATGTAGCCATATTGAACGTCTGATTCCATTTATCCAAGGCGTGAACGGCGAACTGATGAGGGCCAAAAACGTATTTCCTGTTGCAAACGAGATTGAGATCTCACTTCAGACCTGCAATGAGGCCATGAAATGCCTGTGAAAATGAAATTGTATCTCCAGGCTCTTCTCCTTTCGTTTCACAGAGAACATAATCACAGTATAGATAATTGAGGGCAGCCCTTGAACAGCAACAGTAAAAAATGGAAGAGGATTGGTTAATTATGTGTGGGTGTGAGAGAAACAGAGAGAGAGAGAGAGAGAGAGAGAGAGAGAGAGAGAGAGAGAGAG
>JAOTRR010000018.1:17718106-17729615 GCA_028570945.1 Gogo arcuatus | reverse complement strand
CACACACACACACACACACACACACACACACACACACACACACACACACACGTCCAAACTCACCTGATTGCTGATCATTAACACCTGGATTCAATCATATAGCCACAGTATTGAAGGACTCTCATCCCACACACTCACTGCAAAGTATACACTCTGTGTTCTTGTGCCAGTTGTTACCAAGCCTTGTATTTAGTCATAGTCCTTTCTGGTTTCCTCATTTCTGCTCTTTGTCTAGCCCAGTTTACGCTGTTTGCACATCACCAGACCTTTGTCTGTTCTCTGACCTTGTTTTTTGTCTCACGTTTTGGATCTGTCTGCAAGCTTGATAAATAAAGCTTTTGTTTACTTGCATCTGCGTCTGTATTTGCTGCCTGACATTATCTCATGAGATATTTTTAATACATTTGCAAAAAATTCTAAAAACCTCTTTTTGCTTTGTGATTATGGATTATTGTGTGTAATCAACAAACAATGGCCAAAAAAGTAAATGTAGTCCACTTAAAATTAAATCTACAATACAATAAAGTGTGCAGAAGGTGAGGGGGTCTGAATACTTTCCAAAGACACTGTATAACTGTAACATTTATTGTAATATTCCCAATCTAACTTCTCTTCATCGCAGTGATGATCAGTATAAACAATGGAAATTGTGCCCCAAAAATCTCTTAATTTGCTCAGAGATCTTTCTAATACCAAATTTATGTGCACAATTGGGAGTGCAAATAAGAGAATGAGAAAATGGAACAGCTACAAATATCAACTTTTTGGTTCAGATAAATAAACACCAACTATTTCTAACTATTGTATTTCACTTTGTTTCAGTCACAGACAAAATGATTTTTAACAGTGTACATTCATGTTCATTAGAGAAAATAGAGCCAATGCATTCGGCTTCATGTTGAAAAAAATAATTTTTTTCATTATTGCACTTTTAAAAAATAAAAAAGGTTTATTTTTGACCTGACCACAACAAAAGTGTTAAATAAAAGTAGATTGAACGTTTTGAACAATTTTGAGGCTTGTAGTTTACTGTAATTGAAAACTAAATTCCACTGACTCTTATTATAGATATATTTAATGTTGATATATTTAATTTAATGTAATGCCTTGTCCATTTATTCAAATATAAGGTTCATTATTCAAATGTGTTCAATACTGTTCTATTTACTACAGAAAAATTCCTGATGTTTCTAGTGACAGAACACATTAAGGCCAAGCTGACGTTATTTATAGGCCCACTTCTTTTAAAGGTATTGAGTTTTGGATTCAATCTATTTAATTCAAGTGAAAAAAGATTGTGATTTCCATTAATATAACAAAAAAAGAAAGAAAAGAAACAAAGAAACAACAAAAACTATTTGGCTATGCTTCATGGACCCTGGGGTTGGCTTGCAGTTTGCTGCTAATCTGGATGCTAGAAGCTTTCACTACCTTTTAGTTACATTAGACTTGGACTCCAGTGCAAAACTAAAGAAGTAAACTTTAAGCACCTAACATGTCTTGGCTGAAATGGTATAAATTGTATAAAATTGATTTTTGTGCAAACTATTACTTTATTCCATGACTGCTCTAGAGAGGAGAACCTAGTGCTCTGATCCTTTCATACATGAGAAGGTGTGTTGGGTTGTGCAATGAGAAAATTCCTATTTAGCAATGCAAATGGACAAATAGAGATTTTATTCTCAACACATTTCATGTCTAAATGTTTTATCTCCATTATCGCCCCAAACTTGATTCATAACCCTGTTGTTTATTGCTGCTTTACTGAACTAATAATTCAACCTCACTCCTTTTTATATTAATCTCCTTTACCTTAATTACCTTAATTAAACCTTTTTTCCTGGGTATCAGAGTGCCACTCAGTCTTTATTTATTTATTTGATTGGCGTTAGCAGTAAGATGATATGTAAGCATGTCAGAAATTAGGGAAATGTTTTGGTCGCTCATTTGGCGTCACCAGTAAACCTGTTAAGCAAGCATTTACAGCATGTGGGAACGGAGTGGAGGCAGCTGCTAGATGGAGAGTGGAGCAGATTAATGTGTGTGTGTGTGTGTGTGTGTCTGTGTGTCTGTGTGTGTGTGCTTGTTATTCCATGTAGCCTGGTCCCATCACCTATTTTTCTGCCCTTTTTAGTGCGATTGCACCATTAATTTTTCCGTTGACACTTTATTTCATTATAATAGCCTGCTCCCTCTCGCTCTCCCTCCCTTTCTCTTTTTTTTACTCTTGGTTTATCCTTCTCCGTCTCCTTCCCGCTCTCTCTCACTCATTTCTACCTTTCCCTATGGACACATGATCCTGATTTTAAAAAAAAGCATCCTCTAACCCGAAGCATTGTGTTCAGAAAAGCTCTCTAATGTACCATACAGTGCGGTTAAGATGAGTATCTGTTACTCAGGATCAGATCAAGGTCACGCTCGTCTGCTTCTCCTCCATGTTGTTGATGGTGTGTGTTAACGCGAGCCATGCAGTTCTGATGTGTTTATGAGCTGTATACAGCTGGCTAGTACAATGGATGAGGTTGTATAAAAGGTTTGTAGATTTGGTGAGGATTGTGTGTTGGTACATTATTAGAGATGAGCGTGTTTAACAGTGTGCCTCTGTAAAAATGACTACACACTGCTTTTTCTCAGCATGAAGACTCTTGAAGGAGTGCAGTGCATAAATTGGTTGACAAAATATGATCAGTTTGGTTGTATATGAAGAATCCAAACAGTATGTGCCATGTACTAATGGAATTAATGTAGAGGTAGTGAAAATGGCAGCGTAGTTACACAAAGATTCCACAGGAAAACAATGTTTTAGACAAATGTCCATCATCATCAGTGCATAAATATAAATCTAATAAGGAGACATTAATGAAATAAGTAAAAAAAAAAAAAAAAAGACAATAACATGAGAATTTGGAATGAAACCTGAGAATATGACAAGTTTTTGTTTTATTTTCTCAAATCTCATTCAATATTCTCAAGATGAGAATATTTTAAATCGTAATATTTGAATATCTAAAATATACAGAATATGCAGATTTAAAAGGGTGGGGATTAATAAAAATCACTGGTGAATGCACTATGAGGTTTCTGTTTCATATTGGAAAGGTTACATAAACACACATTCTTGTAAGTACCTTCAGTTGATATGATTATTAATGCAGCTACTTAATGCCATCTTATACCCAAATCTATCCATAACCAGAAGGAAACCTTTTGGCTCGTTTAGGTTTTTTAATATATGTATATCAAAGTCCCTCCTGTGCCCGGACGGTTTCTATAGCCCTCGGTCTCTCGCCTATTACATAGCTAAGGTTACAGTGGGTGGTTGGTCCTCTGGTAACCACGAGAGTTTGATTCCCTACTCGCACCTGTATTGCGACGTGCCTCACCAGATGGCAGTAGGTACCATTTTTATGATGGTCTTTGGTGTGACCTGACCGCGAGTAGAACTCACGATCTCCCGGTTTATATATAAAAATAAAAGCTTTTAAAAAAGGTCATTTGTTTCTGCAGACCTGGTAAATGTCCCCACATGGTCAAAATGGTCAGATATTCCTATCCTTATAGCGACATTTGGTCTCCACTAAGATATAAAAACATGCCCCCCCCCCCACCCCAACACACACCCACACACACTCTTGCTGCAGGCACAGATTTCTCACTCAATGGCATGACACTTGAAAGGCACAAATCCAGCAGGATTGTGTAGCTGGAGGGGCTAAGTGCAGGAAAATGCTGCACCTGGCTGCTACTGATGAGCTCGATTAGTCTCCAGCATGGAGTGGGGTGCGTGCGTGTGTGTGTGTGTGCGCACACTCTATTTTAAAATAAATAAGATTCAGACATCAAATGGACACCTCTGTAGGCGTGGCTGGCACCATTACTTAACTTCTCACTTCTCCCTTGAATTGACTCATTCTACGTCTCCTTTCTTCGGCTCAGATGGATGGAGGTAGGGATTAAAAGGAAGAAGGAATGCACCCTGAGGAAAGTGTGTCTCTTTATGGATGAGATGCTCAGCACTCGACTTTCTCTCTTTCCATCTGTGAAGAGAAGATATCAGTCCTCTTGCACTCAACTCTTGAGCTATAAACACTGCACTGAGACACAGAGTTGATGAGAAAATAATATTTCATCATAATTTATTCAATTTATATAAAAACATTACCAGTTAGTCTGGCTTTAATTCAGAACATTGCACCTTCTTCATGTTGATGTAAAACCATGTTGAAGTAAAACCAGGCAGTGCTTACTGATGGAGAGCTTCATGTTTAAAAAGTGTCCTGCTTATTGATGATTACAGAAACACTAAATACTTTTTAAAACTAGAGACAAAAAGTCATATATTAATCTGTCTGTAACTGTTTAAGATTATGTGTAATAGTATTTATTAACAAACAAGTCACATTAAAGTTCATATCAATATCTATTTAAAATGTAAAGGAGCTGTCAGACTAAATGTAACAGCTGTTCTAGAATAGGAAAGGATTTAGAGATCCAAATATTCCATGAACTTCACAAACTTTAGAAAGGTATGCCAATATAAAATAAAAGGTCAGACTGTTATGTCTTTCTTTAAAAAAACAAAATGGGAGTAAGTTCTAGTTATTAATTTGTTCTCACAACAGACCTTATGTAGTGCTTAAATTATTTGATGATAAAGGTTAGAACAGCATATTAGGGCCATTGTAGGTAAATAAATAAATAAATAAATAAATAAGACCTGGGGGAGGGGGTTAATTATTCTGAGAAAAAACTCAAAATTTCCAAGATTAAAGTCATAATTTTCTGAGATGATAACGTCATAAATTTGCTGAGCTGAGAGTTATAGGAAATGTAGTCTTTCCTCCTTGATTGTGCAGTATAAAAGAATAAAGCACTAAGAGATTTTCAACTACATTTCTCAGAATGCACAGAAGCCGGGAAGCATGTGATTGCTGACTTTAATCTCAGAAATTCTGAGTATTTTTCTTGGAATATTACCCCCTCCCCCAGTTCTGTTTTTTTTTTTTTAACTACAATGGCCCTAATACGTTATCGCAAAAAGTTACAAAATGTAAACCCTAAAAAATTACAAAAAGCTAACCCTAGCTGTTCATTAAACCCTTATGTTTCCAAAAATCACATCACGCATTTATGGCCACATTCAGACTTAAGCGTATATAGTGAGGATTCAGTAACAAAATTTCACACATCACAGAACCTAAACACTGTTCAGAAGTTGCATGGGAGTTATGTATGTACACATTAATTAATTAACAGTATTGTCCCTTTAAAGTCCATGAAAAGGATATTTTTCCCTACTGGAGGAGATCGGACAAAACAGCATCTTAATCAGAGACGTTGTTTATCTCGAGGACAGAATTTTTTATGGTAAAATTATGAACAACATTTAAAGAAAGCTGTACATATAGGAGATGTGTGCTCCATCATCTTATTCTTCAAACCTTTTTTGACAGATTTTCTTTACAGGAGAGCTCATTAAAGCAACAAAAAAAAACCTAGATAGATAGCTAACTGTATCTGTTCATTAAACCATAATGTTCCTTCCAAAACCTCATCACATTTAGTTTGCATAATGTTTGTATATGATTAAATTCTGCTTCGCCTGTAAACCGTATGTGCTGAATGAGTAAATGTAATGCACATAAAAGCGTGCATCTATTAGCCTGACCGTTCAGAGAATGCTCTTGGGTGCTCTGAGTTACAGACCATTTCCCAGGACATTTTTGGTGTAGTATATTTATCCTCACTCACTCTTTCAGCCTTGTCTTTCATTTGAAGTAAATGTCTCATTCAATTTGCCTGCAGCCAAGTATGATGGTAGTTCTTGGTATGGATGAATTAACCTCTATTTTGTGGGATTTAAATGAAGTGGCTGGAGCAATAACTGAAGAAAAATAATATTGACAGGATTAAATAAACTCTTCCCTCTCTGCCCTTCGGCTCCTGTTTTATTTCATTTACTTAATTGAATATTGAGCATAGTTGGCTTTTTGAGTGTTGAAAATCAAATATCTATATTAAGCAAAAACTGGTGTAATCATGCAGATGTTAGAAGTGCACTTTTTATTAGCATTTAACAAGCATGTCTTTAATTGTGTGTTAGATTTTTCTATCACAGCAGAAGCAGAGTATCATATAATGCATTATATGATTATGCATTACTCAGTTAGTAACAAATGTTAAAGGCCAAAGGCAGCTGTCACTCCATTGATTTATTAGAGTGTGGATTTCAATTAGAGAATCACAGGAACTCAGTTTATACACCCCAAGAGTAAACTTTGGATGTTTGGCACTAATATACTGTACCTTCATAAAATAACCTCTATAATCCAACAAGCTCTGCGTACATTCTTTCCACCACCAAGTGCAGCTCTTTGGTAGCGTTCACGCGTTGAGCAGCTCCAGACTTTTTCTGTTCTCCTTTTAATTATTTATTTATTCCTTCAATTGCAAAGCAAGACTGTAATAATGATGCTATGGTATTGAAACTCATTATAGTCATTTGCCAGTAGGGAAAATAAAACTTTTGAGGTGAACTAATGGCCTGGTAGGACAAACACAGACAGGAATAAGGTCTTCAGCGCTATTCTAGTCTAGTATTTCCTCTTGGTGAGACAGTGTGAGACTCCTTGCCATCTGTGTTAATATGTTAGCAGAGATCTGCAGACGTGTTGTACATGCTCTCACACACTTGCAGTCTCTTGCCTCGTCAACTTTATGCTCTCAACAGATGCTGTGGGATCTCCAGAGCCCCACTCACTATGGTGTAAGAGAGCATGGTGTGTTATTTATGTGTGCTGCGTTTACACGGTCAGCTCTCATGAGACCACGCACAGCCAAAGTTCTGATTAAGCATAGAGCATCATGGGAAAAGGAGGGTGTTATGGTCATGTTATTCTTATGAGTAAGATATCAGGAATTAGAAATGCGCCAATATTACATACTCATAAGGCAGTAAGTGTCTAACCATTTCCTTATGGTTTACAATATTATCACAACATAAAGTTGACTTAATAGCAGATTATTAAGTATCTTTAACTTTTGTAAATGGATCCCCTAGTCGCAGTGACTTTCTGCCATGCCTTTCAAACATTGATTAAAGTTTCCTCCAGGGCATACAAGTATGGCTTTGTTTCCCATGACGACACACATTGCTTCTTCAGATTTGGACATTAAAATATGGACATTAAGAAGAGTAGTATTTTTATGCTCTCTACAAAATGAGGCAGACTTAATCTGAGGAACAGAAATGCTATTCACCTAAAGCCAGGTTTACACTATGATTTTTGCTGCCGCAGATTAAAATCTCACATTGTAAAAGAATTCTTTAGTCGTGGGTATTTTTTAGTGATATTGTGACCAATATGACAGTCAATGAAAATGTTCTGGTGTTGTCAGAAATTTTTTTTTAATTAAAATCTCAGTGTGTGACCATTGCTACAACACTCATCCAATAGCAGGACAGCATAAGATGATATGAAAGTTATGGCACAGCTTCAAATAAAGTAGTGGCGATGGCAAAACATAAATGAAACATGGTAATGGGAAGAAAAAATATTCTTATTACCTCAAGCTCTCTTTGAAGAATGTTTCTGTTCATGTGAGCCACTATCACTGAATGGCCGATTGATGATGTAAGCAGAACATAATATTTTTTTTAATTGCAGATATATTGCTAGAGGATCTTCATCATATAATCTGACATTGACAACACGTGTTACTACACAGTCTGTTACAGAATTCGGCCAATATTTTAATGGGATCATGTCATCATAATCTTAAAAGGGCACTGTAATTAGAGTCTAAAACTCGCTTAGACAGTTTCTATTCAAGTGGTTTGCAGTGGATGGTGGCAATAATAATATTGTGCAAGTTGAATATTGCAGTATATCAGCACATGACTTGTGAATAATAATACACTAGTAATAAAAATCATGTTAAATGGGCCACTTTAGGGTACATGATCTCATGTGTGTAGCAGCAATACTCAAGGTTTATGCACAAGTATTGTAAGCGGTGTTCTCTTTCCAGTAAAGAGCTGCATGCGTGATATCAGACTTTAGCAATACTTCACATCACTTAGAATCAGTGCAGACACATTGTAAATATTTATATAGGTCAATTACTATGCCACTTTTGTCTAAGTTTTTATGTGAAATGCCATCTGTTTGCTCTATGTTAACGGCTAATTCAATTAAAGGTTAGCGTTTAGCACTTATCTTGATTACCGCTCTTAGTTAATAGGCATGAGAGACATTGTAATCATTCACAGTGACCAAGACAATGGGGGAGGGGTCACCCCGAGGTCATAACCTTCAGGAAATACCCCATTAGTACAGGCAGGTCCCTAAAGGCAAAGCCAGCTGTTTTAGAAACACCCACAAGAGCCCTTCCAGGTCCAAGTGACTAAGCTACACTGAGACTTAAAGCACTTTATTTAATTAGCGCAGTGACATCATTCACTGCCAGATTTTTTGTCATTTGCATGAGCTCGAGTGACGTCATATACTGTTTAACAATACAGTAAATATAAGTAAATTAAAGTATTCAGCATTCTCAATTAGTACTATTTCCAATATTTTTTTAAATGTTAATGTGCCTAAACAATATGATTATTATAAGACATACCTATATTAGTAGAAAAAAAATATGTCAAATCTAAAGGTAAATGCCTAACAAAGAGAACAAAAAAATCATCTAATTGGTCAGAAGGTTGATTAATTTTCACAGTCGTTCTAATATGTTATTGTTTTTATATTAATCGCTTGCACAAGGATTTGTATGGCAGAAGCTCAACATGAAGTGTTTTTTTAAACATGTGGAATCATTGATATGGTGAAGTTTTCTGTGAGAAAACTTTTTTTTGGAAGGAGTCACCAGTGTCAGTGCTTTGTAACAGGTTATGTTAGTAGAGATTGGTGAGGGAACATCTGTGTATAGCTGTTATAAGGGAACATCTGTGTATAGCTGTTATAATGTAAGTAATAACAGGAAATTGTATCACAGATGTTCAATGTGTGTGTCTCTGACACAGATGTTTAATGTGTGTTTGTGCCTCTCACTCGCAGGTGTGCGTCAATGCTGCGGTGAGCTGCTAGGAGTCGAGGTGTGTGGAGTGTGAGCTCGGGTCATGGTGCCACATCACACACGGTCGTCTCGTTTCCACAGCGCGGCCAGTCTGCTGCTGCTGCTCGGACTCGCTGCCCATATACGGGGAGACAGTAAGTACCTCAAATTACCACACACACACTCAAACTAGCACAGACACACAAGTGTAGCAACACAGATTCGTCTTGTGCACAAACAGATTCGTCTTGTTGTGTGTGTCTCCATGGAGAGAGCATTAGTGTGTGTTAGTGTGCTGAAGAATGACAATCTCCTGCTGCTGGCAAAACAAACTCAAATAACAGCCCTTGTGTTTGAGCAGTGTGTTCTCTCTCAGCGACACTGCGGAAATCCATTTACTATACACACAGACACACACTGTTTAGTATGGAAATGTGTTCAGCAATCAATGTGAACATGAGTGCGTAAAACAGAGAGAGTGGCATAATGGAAAATCCTCAATAACCCTGCTTACATGTTGACACACAGCCCAATAATGTGATAAT
The DNA here is from genome assembly GCA_028570945.1 of Gogo arcuatus. Lineage (NCBI taxonomy): Eukaryota > Metazoa > Chordata > Actinopteri > Siluriformes > Anchariidae > Gogo > Gogo arcuatus. Next base: position 17,720,004 of record JAOTRR010000018.1, on the reverse strand, counting down.
CATCTGACTGATAGTGCAATCAGAATAAACACCTTCATACACACACCTAAACCCACTGAGGTAAATCTGCATAACCTTTCTCATCTCTAGAGGTGTATAATCATTTTAGTAATGCTTTACATGGAGGAATCCAAGTCTGATTATTTTCACAGAATTGTGTACGTTCTACATGTTTTAGCATCATCTAATTTGGTGAAACATGGTGGCTTCACAAATATTCTGGTGCAGAAATAAGTTAATATTTCAAAACAGAATGAATCAGGATGCACTTTTTTGTTCAGTAAATATATTGAGTATTTTTTGCTCAGGAGGATATAATGTAAGACTTGGTAAGAGGTGATTGGACACACAACTAATATGCCAAACTAACGTTAGCTAGTTGTTACAGTTGTTACTTGTTACAGGAATCACACATTTAAATGCCACTATGACATTTAAATAGACATTAAATAGACAATGTCCAGGTTTATAGTGAATATGTAGACAGTTTATACAAATAGTTTGTTTGGATTGATGTAAATGTCTGTGTATAAACATACCGTACCTACTGAGGCAGATGAATTCCAGGGCAAGACAATATGGAAACGTTATAAGCAATACCACTTGTAAGAAAATCCTTAACAGTTTCCCTTAACTGAAATGTAGTCAATCCGTCTCTGATTTTCGCTTCTTTAATTCTGCCATTTAGCTATCAGGCTAATGTAGGTAGCAAATAAAGGTTGTAGCCACCAGTATAGCATGAGATTTTGTCATTTGTCATTTTGTCATTAAGCATGGTGCATCATTGGTACAACTCTGTAGTTCACAGCTAAATTATAACATAAAATTTTGTTTAGCATTCATCCCTTAGTAACTAGCAATATAGTACCCTATCTTAGTTTTAATTGCCTAGAAAAACTAGTTCTTGTCTTTTCTTGAGTACATTTCTATTATTTTTTGTAGATGTGGTACGTTGTGGTTATAGTTTGGTACAAATTAGCCTTATGCAAAATGACACAGAAAAAATGTGTCCAAAATAACATTATTAGTATCTAATTAGCAACTAAAAATGCTTACTTTCTTTTACTTTTCTAAAAAAAAAAAAGATCTTTTCAAACCCATAATCCATGTATTAAATACATAAATTAGTTTTATTTGCTTAAACGTGGTGCTATTAAGCCTAGTGCATTATGGGTACATCTCTGATGTTTTATCTTTCCTGCTTCATCTGATATTTTCTGGAAAATAGCCTCTTGCCAAACACTTAAATTAATGAAAATGAAAGTGTCGAAAGCAACATCATCAGTACCCATTAATGATTTTGGATGGGTTTTTTTTCTTAAATATTTGGCACACTTTTTCCCAAAGGATTTTCAGTTACAAATATGTGAGCAAGTAATTCTGCTTAAACTCTCATTTTAATGTTCAGTTCAGTGAATTATGCCTCATTATATGGTGATCTAAAGCTGCTAAATTGCAAAGAGTTTAGTTTCAAATTAGCACCATGCTTAATACTGCTAATGAAATCTGTTACATTATTCAGCAAAGTAGAAGATAATGATTTAGGATGCTTACTTTCTTTTCAGCCTCTGAGAAAAAGAAGCCTAAAGCTTCATACAGCAGTTTGAGTAATAAAAACATAAACTGGTAGTTTTGTGTCAGGTCAGTGGTAGTTATAATAAAGATGATGACAGCTTGTGTTGTGCTATCACGTCCCTGACCTGTGAACATAGAACATGTCTGAATCAGCATGCACACGTCACCACAGTGACTTTTTATTGTGCCTTAAATTGTTACACATTAATAATTCACCAAAAGACCTGCAGTCACAAACTCACATTCTCTGTGTATAGTGAAAGTGTGAACCTTTCTCTCTCTCTCTCTCTCTCTCTCTCTCTCTCTCTCTCTCTCTCTCTCTC